>PISX010007160.1:7774-91211 GCA_004024625.1 Mellivora capensis
ACAATTTTAAATGGTGGCAGTGATAGCAGTTATCCTTGAGTTGTTCCCAACATTAAATGGCATGTTAATTCTTGTGCATGATATGTCGGAGGTTTGATATAGGTTTCTGGTAGATGCTCTTTATTGAAAAGAATACCAGAAAATAAATATACATTGAAATATAATATGTATATATCCTGGTTGCCCTCTCCCTTTTTTTTTTTTTTGTTGTGTGATACAATTATGGGTGACTGGTTTTTAAAATTTTTCTTTACATATATTACTTCAAAAAATGAGAGGGAAAAGTCACTATTCCTAAACTTTTTTTTTTTTTTTTAGATTTTATTTATTTTTCACAAATACTAAACTTTTTAAACAGTAAGAATTTAGTATAGTAGTCGATGTCAAGTGGGAGTCTGGAGCAGGGATCCATTTGAACATGACTAGGTAGGCAAACAACTGAAGTTTGAGAAAACCGATAATGACTGACTGGAAGATTCCTTATTGTAAGGACTCCCTCTTCTGGTCAGGATGGCTTAGGGTTTAAGCAGCAATGGGAAACAGACCAGAGGTCAAACCTCTCAGAGCCAAGTTCCGGCTTTGGAAAGAGAACTAACCGTGATGTCTCTGAGAGGAAGAGGGTAAGAGGTGAACCTGTCCATGCTCACTTTTCCATGAGGGACACCTACAGACTTAGAAAGAAGGGCACCCACTGTAGCCATCTGGAAGACTAACTTGACAAGTCCTATTGTGAGCCCAGGAAGCCTAACCTACAACTTGGGAAGGATCACGGGGGCTATATCAGATAAGTGGGCTGAATGATCCAAACAGAAAAGGTTCTTAAGAGGACAAAATTCAGAAAATGATGGACAGCATCAAGGGTCAAACTGTAGAAGGGAATCTTGGGCTAACCTTCGTCAGGAGCTGAGGAGATTAGGAGAAACAGTTAAGAAAAGTTACTGCGATATTAAAGTGAATTATTAATGAACTTCAGGCCATTTGTTTAAGTTAAATTGAATTATTAGTGAACTTGAGGCCAGGTACACAAGGAAAAAATGTAGGGTTGTATTTGATTTTATTATTATTATTTTTAAAGATTTTATTTATGTATTTGTCAGAGAGAGAAAGAGAGAGAGAGCACAAGCAAGGGGGATGGCAGACAGAGGAAGAGGCAGGCTCCCCATGGAACAAGAAGCCCAATATGGGACTCCATCCCAAGACTCTGGGATCATGACCTGAGCTGAAGGCAGATGCTTAACTGGCTGAGCCACCAAGGTATCCCAAAAATGCAGGTTTTTGAAGATTCCTTAAAAATTTTTACTTTGGAAATAATGTTAAACTTAGAGGAAAAGTTACAAAAATGACAGAGTTCTTATATATCCTTCAAACTGCTACTTCCAATGTTAACATCTTACATAACCAAAGTGTAATGATCAAAACCAGTTTGTTTGTTTTTTAACTCTGAGCTGGCTGTGTGTTGAGAGTTGTGGCCAATGGACTTTTACCTTTGCACAGAACAGACCAGATGGTGTGTAACATGTAGTACCATCATCTTAGACCAAATGAGACTTAAACTGGTCTCAAGTGATATTTCCTGATGAAAATTGTACAATGGAAAAGAAAGTTCTCTACATTCGGTATTCCAGACTATGGAAGTGAGATAAAAGAAAAAGATAGAAGAGCAGATCTATAGTCATATCACTAAGAAAATGGTGGAAAAGAAAACGGTATCTGGTGGCTGAAGTGTATCTTGTATCTTACAGATTACTGGTTGGAAAATTCTGATTTAGATTAATTTTCTCAGGATTTCCCTACATAGATTTAATGGGTCATGAAGAGCTAGGAAGAAAAGCACTGATTACTGCCATGTCTACACATTTAAACTCTGACACTTAACACCTTTGGTGATCCCCTTCTGCATACCTCTGAGTGTGCCAGGCATGGAAGTTCCACAATTAGCATTCATATGGTGGCCTTTACAGGGGACTCAGCAAGAAGTATTTAAATTAGACTTTCCACCTGCATGGCTGTGTATCAGAGATGACCCAGGGGAGGAAGAATGGTTTAAAGAGTAACCACAGTAATAGCATGAGATCCTTAGGGGATACAGTTACAAAAAGCAACAGAGTGACTTTAAATACATTCTGGACTGCCAGACAAATATGTGAAAAAAATTTAAAACATTAATGTGGTAGTCATTCCCATACATCGAAATTTTCCTATTTGGATATGTAATCAGGAAACTTTTCTAAGGAATGGTGGGAATCGGAGCAAATGTCATTTGAAAAACTTTTATTATGTAAAATAAGGGTAAAGAAATATGTTGTGTTTTGACAGGATTTTTAAGCAGGAAGATTCCATTTATTCACATATATTTGACAAAGAAATTGTGCCATGTTCATTTTCTGGTAATATACCTATGTATTAAGACTGATAGAGCTTTTATATTCAAGTTGAAGAGATAGAATACTTACAAGATATCAACAAACAAGATAATTTTAGACAGTGTTTAAGTTCTGTGAAAAACAAAACAAAACAATGGGAAGTGATAGGGATCAACAGACCTAGAGGGAGAAGAGGCCTTTAGATTAGGCCTAATCCTTTAGATTAGGCTGTCGGTCCTAAAAGAAAACAGGTAGTAAACTCTTGGACATGGGTCTTTTTTGGATCATCTCCTCAGGCAAGGGCAACAAAAGCAATAACAAAGAGTTGGGACTCCATCAAACTAAAAAAACTTTTGCACAGCTAAGGAAACCATCAACAAGATGAAATAACTGACCTACTGAATGGGTGAAGATATTTATAAATGATGTATCCGATATGGGGTTAATATCCAAAATATTATGTAATATCCATACAATATCCATCCAATACAATATCCATACAATTCAACACCAAACAAATTAAACAACCCCCCTCCCAAAAATCCCACCACAATCTAGTTCAAAAATGGTCAGAGGACCTGAACAGACATTTTTCCAAAGAAGAAGTACAGATGGCCAACATGTGTGTGAAAAGGTGCTCAGCATCCATCATCATCAGGAAAATGCAAATCTAAACCACAATGAAGTATTAATTACCTCATACCAGTCAGAATAGCTAGTATCAAAAAGGTAAGAAATAACAAGTGTTGGTGAGGATGGTGAGAAAAGGAAACCTTTGTGCACTATTGGTGGGATTGATGTAGGATCTACAGGAAACAGTGTGGAGGTTCCTCAAAACACTAAAAATAGAAATACCATATGATCAAGCAATTCCACCTCTGGGTATTTATCCAAAGAAAATAAAAACACTAATTCAAAAGGATAGATGCATCCCTGTGTTTATTGCACCATTGTTTATAATAGCCAATATATGGAAGCTACTTAATTGATTCATTGATTCGTTCATTGATAGATGCATGGATATAGAGGGTGTATATGTATAGATATACAATGAAATATTACTCAGCAATAAAAAAGAATGAAATCTTTCCATTTTTGACAACATGGATGAACCTAGGAGGTATTATGATAAGTAAAATAAGTCAGACTGAGAAAGACAAATACCGTATGATTTCATTTGCCTGTAGAGTCCAAAAAGTAAAACAAATGAACAAACAAAACAGAAACAAAGTCATAAGTTCAGAGAATAAGATGGTGGCTGCCAGAGAGGAGGGGGCGGGGGTGGGAGGATAGGTGAAACAGGTAAAGGGGTTTAAGAGGTTCAAACTTCCAGTCATAAAATAAGGAAATGACACGGATATAAAGTATAACATAGGGAATATAGTCAAAATATTGCAATAAATTTGTATGCTGAGTAGCTAGACGACTTATGGTAGTCACTTCGTAACCCACAGAAATGTGGAATTACTCTGTTGTATGCCTGAAATTAACATACTATCGTATATAATGTGTATTTCTGGTAAGAAAAAGACCCTGTTTAAAACAACAACAACGGGGCCGCCTGGGTGGCTCAGTGGTTTAAAGCCTCTGGCTTCGGCTCGGGTCGTGATCTCAGGGTCCTGGGATCGGGCCCCGCATCGGGCTCTCTGCTCAGCGGGGAGCCTGCTTCCTCCTCTCTCTCTGCCTGCCTCTCTGCCTACTTGTGATCTCTGTCTGTCAAGTGAATAAATAAAATCTTTAAAAAATAAAAAAATAAAAATAAATAAATAAAACAACAACAACATTAGGTTGTGCGGCAAAACCTCTTCTCAGAGGGGCCATTTTTAGATGAAAGGCTTGCTATCTGCAGTTGCTCACCAAGGCAGGAGCTGGATGCTAGGACTCGCTTTTACCCACGTGCTCCTTGGCTTTGCTAAAATTTCAGCCAGTCAAGTTCTCCTTGGAGAAAAGTCTGGTTCCAGAGCTGGAGCAGGGAAAGTATGAGTTTGCACCATAATGTGGCACCAGTAAGTAGATAGTACTTGAAGAACAATGAGAACAAATCAAAAGTACCAGTGTCACCCTGAAGGGTCTCCTACAGGCTAACATGGGACATTCTAAGCATCAAAATAAAAATTTAGAAAAGAATGGATTGTAACGCAATAAATAAAATGAGTTCATGAACCCATACATGTATATAGACATGTAGGTAAATGGAGAAGGGAAAGCTTTTACAGTAAAAGGCCAACTAGTAAATACAGAAGGAATGATGGAGTTAGGACATCATTTATGGTTGCTGCAAACTAGTGGGCAAATGTTTGATAAGGAACAGAATGTTTACGGTTTCAAAATATCTTCCCCCAGATTACTTATTAACTGTAAAGGTGCAGTTGTAACTTTGCAGCGAAAAAAACCTGGAGATAGCATGTAATCAAGGGAGCGAAGTTCCATCACTAACACTGAGACAAATCGACTCACAGACCTCCTGAAAGAAAGCAGAGTTGGGCATAACATCCTTGCGACGGTACTCCTACCCCAAGTGCATACGCTGAGGTTGTAGTCATGAGAAAACATCACACAAATCAAAATCGATCAACATTGTACAAAATAACTGGCCTGTACTCTGCAAAGATGTAAAGAAAAACGGGTGAATTGTTCTAGACTGAAGGAAATTAAGGAGAAATTAAAATCAATGCAATGTACGATCCTGGATTTGATTTTCAGCCGGAAGTATAAAGAAAAGCGATGAAGGACATTCCTGGGACCATAGAGAAAAAATAGTATGTGGATTGTGGGTTAGATAACGTTATTGTGTCAATATTAAATTTTCTGATTCTATAAAAAGTTTTCTTTGTACTTTGTACCAAAGTGTCTAGAGTAGAAGGTAGCA
Source organism: Mellivora capensis (assembly GCA_004024625.1). Lineage (NCBI taxonomy): Eukaryota > Metazoa > Chordata > Mammalia > Carnivora > Mustelidae > Mellivora > Mellivora capensis. The sequence goes on from PISX010007160.1 coordinate 13,007, forward strand.
TAATGTCTCCAACATAGTCTCCAAGGTTTCAAAAAAATGTATACACACAGAATGGTAAATGGGATGGATGCAAAAACACGTAGTGGGTCTGGGTAAATGGTATAAGGGAGTTCCTTGTACCATTATTTCAGTTTTTCTCTAACTGCGAAAATATATCCATATGAAATGTTGCCAAAAATCCAACCAACCAACTAACCAACCAAACACACCCTAAACCTCAGTTGCTTAATCTGCTTCATCTGGTGGTAGGATTGAAGTTATCATTCTGGCGGGAATTCTGACCTTAACTGCACAGCAGCGTAAGGTGGACGTGAACGCCCATTAACTCATTCCCCTCCATACGGTAGTACCAGAAGCCAAGTTCCAAGCATAATCTTTTCGGTCCTTCACATGCACCAGAAACCTTATTGATCCTTCGTGATCAGTGTATCAATCTAGCCAAAACCACAATTTTTTTTTTTTGGCCTGTTTTCCCAGGAGCATAAAACATCCATAATATCAGCCATCAAAAAAAAGAAAGAAAGAAAGAAAGAAAGAAAGAAAGAAAGAAAGATCTTGTCATTTGCAATGACACAGATGGAACTAGAGGGTATTATGCTAAGTGAAATAAGTCAATCAGAGGAAGACAATGATCATATGATCTCACTGATATGTGGAATTTCAGAAGCAAAACAGAAGATCATAGGGGAAGAGAGGAAAATATAAAACAAGACAAAACCAGAGAGGGAGACCAACCATAAGAGACAATTAATCATAGGAAACTGAGGATTGCTGGAAGGGAGATGCTAGGGGGATGGGGTATTTGGATGATGGGCATGAAGGAGGACACGTGATGGAATGAGCACTGGGTGTTATATAAGACTGATGAATCACTGAGCTCTATCTCTGAAACCAATAATACATTATATGGTTCCTTAATTGAATTTAAATTAAAAATATAAAATAAATTTAAATTAATTAATTAATTAAATTAAAAAACAACCCCTAGGGGGAAAAAAAATCCAAAATAGCTGGGTATTTTTCTCGTGGAATTGTTTTTATATCTCCAATAGAAAAAATGTTTATCACACAAGGTTCTTACCAGAAATCAATAGAAATTGACTCTAGCTGATTTAATTAGAAAAGGAATTTATTAAAAGGTACTAGATCTGGCTTATATTTAAAAAAATTTTTTTTTAAGATTTTATTTATTCATTTGACAGAGAGAGAGATCACAAGTAGGCAGAGAGGCAGGCAGAGGGAGAGGGGGAAGCAGGCTCTCTGCTGAGCGGGGAGCCCAATGTAGGCTCAATCCCAGGACCCTGGGACCATGACCTGAGCCGAAGGCAGCCGCTTAAGTGACTTGGCCACCCAGGCGCCCCTACTTTTTTTTTTAAAGGCATATTTATTTATTTTAGCGAGAGACTGTGTGTGTGTGTGTGTGTGTGTGTTCACGTGTGGATACACGAATGGGGGGAGGGGCAGAGGGAGAGAGAAAGGGGAAGAGGACTTACCCTGAGCACGGGAGCCTGGTGTGGGTCGATCCTAGGACCCTCAGATCATGACCTGAGCTGAAACCAAGAGTCGGACACTTAACCAACTGAGCCACCCAGGTGCTCCTGACTTTTATATTTAATGGACTGGTCCTTCAGACCCACCTTTCTGCTGAAAATAACCAAGAAAGTTGGGTGAAATAAATGGGTCCTTCCTAACAGCATCAAAGAGACAGCAAGATAGTCAGGCAGGACTAAGCCAAGATACCAGAGAAATGGAAATCCAGAGATTTCTGATGTGGGAGAAATAGTTGGGAGGCTGAACAGCACCACTGATAGTCTGGCCTGGGACGGGGGTTGATGTCTTTTCTTTAAAAGTGCAGATGTTAAATATCTTAGGTTTGCAGACCAGAGACTCTGGTTCACTGTCATAGTCATTCAACTCAGCCATTAGAGAATAAACATTAGAGACATTTGCACATACCCATGTTAAGAGTAGCACTACTCATAATAGCCAAGACATGAAAGCAACTCAAATGTCCACTGGCAGATAAATGGATGAGCAAAACGTGACATATACATACGATGAAACATTTACAATAATTTATCTCTCATATAATAATCACCAAATTTCAAAGAATTAGAAATATACAGAGCACCTATTCTGACCAAAAAGCAATTAAGCAAGAAATGTTTGAAAAGTAACTGGGTGATCTTCATATGTTCTGAAATTAAACAATTCATTTTTAAATAACCCATGGATCAAAGATAATATCGAAATGAAAATTAGAAAATATTTTTAATATTTTGACAATATAAATAAATATATGAGTGTAGTTGAAGTGTGCTAAGGGAGAATTTATAAGGAATGTATGCAAATATTAGAAAAGATAAGTACCTGAAATTTTAATTATAAAAGTAGCAGAAATTAATGAAATAGGAAACAATGTACAATAAAGATAGTCAGCAAAGTCAGGGGCTAATTCTTTGTTGTTCTGAGATCTCAGACGTAAGTTTAGATACTGTGGATAGAGGGATAGAGTGAGAAATAATATTTCTCTCTGTCTCCGAAACTCACATTGAATTTTGGCTATGAATAACTCAACTAGGGGCACTTGGCTGGTTCAACTGTTAGAGAATGCGACCCCTGACATCAGGGTTGTGAGTTTGAACCCCACATTGGGTGTAGTGGTTACTTAAAAATAAAATCTTTAAAAAAAAAGTCCAACTAATATTATTTAAATGGGTCACTTTAGTCTATGAGCCAAAGGATAAAATATCAAGCAAAGAAAGAGTCAAACTTCAAATGGGGTGTGTGTGTGTGTGTGTGTCTAAGCAACTGTAACAAAATATTAAATAGGATTTAGCTTCTTGTCCATGGAATTAGTGACAAGAGCCAGAACGGAGGTCAAAAGAGCATTAAATCCCACATTACTAGGCTCATAAATCCCCATCAGAGATTCTTAAGACATGGCAAAACAAGTCTTTTTTATTTTATTTTATTTTGTTTTTAAGATTTTATTTATTTATTTGACAGACAGAGATCACAAGTAGGCAGAGAGGCAGGCAGAGAGAGAGAGGGAAGCAGGCTCCCCACTGAGCAGAGAGCCAGATGCGGGGCTCGATTCCAGGGCTTGATCCCAGGACCTTGGGATCATGACCTGAGTTGAAGGCGGAGGCCTTAACCCACTGAGCCATCCAGGCGCCCCTTTTATTTTATTTTTATTTTCATTTTATTATAGAGAGAGTGAGAGAGATCACAGAGGAAGAGGGGGAGGAACAAGCAGACTCCCCACCCAGCAGAGAGCCGGATGCCAGCCAGATTCCAGAACCCTGAGATCATGACCCGAGCTAAAGGTAGACGCTTAACAGACTGAGCCACTCAGGCACCCCCAAAACCAGTCTTACTACAATCAACCATGATTCTCTAACTCAGAGGTCAGCGGTCTTTTTCTCTGAAGGGCTAAATAATAAATAGGTTAGGCTTTGGGGGTGTGGTTTCTGTTAAAACTGCAAAACTCTGCATTGTAGGGCAAAAGCAACCATAGTCAGTATGTGAACATGCCTGTATTCCAATAAAACTTTATTTACAAAAATGGAGGAGGAGCAGAGGGAGAAAGAAAGGGGAAGAGGACTTTGTCCTCTGACTGATTAGTCCCATGAGCTGTAGTTTGTCGACTCCTGATCTAAACATTCCCTCCTCCCTAGTATCAAGCTAAGATTGATGAGGGAGAAAGATCATCACAAACAGTGAATTATCAGCCCAGTGGAAATGTGGTTACCCTCACCTCCTACTCCTAAGCAAAATGAGGAAGACAAGAGAATCACTTGAAAAAACAAAGTAAGCCCAAAGGGAAGACTGGCATCTCCTACTCTAGTTAGATCTGTTTCCAAGGAGTGAACTTACAGCTTTGAACTTCATCTAGCTAAACAAAGGAGCAGACTGGAGAGAGTTGGCAGGACAGAGAGAGAGAAACTACAGAAGAGGAAGGAGCAACCATATGCTGTAACAAATTTGTGTAAGATTCCCTTAATTCCAGGGGTCACGAGGGAAGGAAACTGGATTTGATTGGTTTTGTCCTAATTTTATCTAACATGACTTGTATCCTGGCCCAAAGATGACCCAATCAGTTGTGAAAGAGTTTGAGCCGGGACCAGACCTCTCAGGTCAAAGAACATGCTCAACAGGGAGGCTTCTGGGCTTTCCCAAGAATGCACATCATGCCACAAAGAGTGGTTGGTGACCTGCCATGAAGTAGGTATCCACAACCAGTTGGCGTGAAAAAGAGAAGTAGCCACAGCCAACAAAAAGCCACACCGGCAGCTGACTCAGTAGGAGACACTCATCTGTTCCCAAGAAGAGAAAGGGCAAGAGCACATGTCCTCTCTTCTCCACCAAACTACACACGTGGAGGTGAGGACAAGTGAGGGGACCTCAAAGAACACACCTTGCTTTCCTCCACACTTCAGCTTCCCTCAATTTGGGAACTTTTTCAGTGGCAGGGGAAGGAAAGCCTTAGATTGGAATGAGGTTGTAGCTTTTGGGAATGGATTTTCCATCACGAGGGTAACCAGAAAGTTCTGGAATCTTCTCAAGGTGCTATTTATTAAGGAATCTGCTATGAAAAGAAAGGAAGATTTAAAGCAGTAGACTTAGGAGCCGTGATTGCTGGGAGGAAAAGGTTTAGTGTTTATATCCTGGGGTTGAGATTATTCAAAAACTAAATACTCATGTAGAGTAACATCTCACTAATCTGGAGTCTATGTAGTTAGTCTTTTGGGCTACACATGCCAGTGTCAAGAAATTGGAACACACCCTCACATGTACACAGACACACAGGACACACACATATCTGAAGGAAAATCTGCCTCTCCTTTATATTCATATGGGAGCTACTCAAGTCTTCCCTCTGAGCCGAATTAGCTACATGATGAGAGAACATGAGGATCCATCTTTAGTATCACAAAGGATTCATTTGGACCTTAGAGGTAATTTTTTCTACACACATTTGAACTTCCCTGTAACAACTGAAATAACTCTGTGCTTCCATCCATCAAGATCTGGCTAACCTTTGTGTAAGAGGACCTCATACTTCTCCAAAACAGGAAGACACAGTCTAAATAGTTACTGTATCCATCACTGGCTACATTAATTACTCAAGTGCAGTCACAGTCCCACTGAATAGTCCATTACCTAAGGAAAGCATTGCAAAGTTAGCCTTCAATAACTTGTATACATAAAAACATGTACAATAACAAAAATAATGGGAAGAATGAGAAAAACTGGTTAGTATATACAATTAAACACAATCAATGAGAAAAATGCAAAGCTACCATGATCCTCAATGCTTTTATCATTTATTTAAATTGTGTTGGTGCACCTGGGTGGCTCAGTCGGTTAAGTGTCTGACTCTTGATTTCAGCTCAGGTCATGGTCTCAGGGTCATGAGATCCAGCCCCACATTGAGTTCTGCATTGAGCATGGAGTCTGCCTGAGATTCTCTCCCTCTCCTTTTGCTCCTCCCCATCCCTGGTTGTCCGAATGTACACTTTCTCTCCCTCACTCTAATAAATAAAATCTTTTTTTAAAGATTTTATTTATTTATTTGACAGAGATCACAAGTAGGCAGAGAGGCAGGCAGAGAGAGAGGGGGAAGCAGGCTCCCCACTGAGCAGAGAGCCTGATGTGGGGCTCGATCCCAGGACCCTGGGATCATCACCTGAGCTGAAGGCAGAGGCTTTAACCCACTGAGCCACCCAGGCACCCTAATAAATAAAATCTTTAAAGATTATATGACATAAAATTTACATCATAACCATTTTTTAGTGTACAGTTCTATTGTGTTAAATATATTCACATTATTGTGAAACAGAGCTCTAGAACTTTTTCATCTTGTAAAACTGAAACTCTCTACCCATTGAACAATAATTCTGTATTTCCCTTCCTGCTAGCCTCTGGCAACCAACATCCTATTTCCTGTTTCCATGAGTTAACTACTTCAGAGATTCTTCATATAAATAGGATCACACAGTGTTTGCCCTTTTGCGACTGGCTTATTTCACTTAGCATAATGTCCTCAAGGTCCATCCATGCTGTAGCATGGGACAGGATCTCCTTTTCAAAGACTGTACAATATCCCATTGTATGTATAGACCTCATTCTCTTTATCCATTCATCCTTTGATGGACAATTTGAATTGCTTCCACCTCTTGGCTATTAAGAATAGTAATGCTGAAAAAAACAAGGGTATGGAAATACCTCTTCAAGATCCTACTTTTAATTCTTTTGGATCCCATAATTGGGGTTTATGGATTATACAATAATTCTATTTTTAATTTTTTTGAGGAAACTCCATATTGTTTTCCATAGTGACTACACCATTTTACATTCCCAACTATAGTCCTCACTTTTATAATCAGTCACAAATTTGCATATTATAACTATGACTTTCCTCTTCCACTACCCATTCTATATTTCTCATGTTCTCAGCTAGAACTCCAGGTGGCCAGGGTTCTTTACCTGGTAGGGTAATCCAAATCTTCAATTCTGAAAGTTATGAGTCCTTTATCATCTTACTTCTTTTTAGTTGCTATAGTTTTCTGTTAACCTTTACTATTGGGGATAGAAATATTAAGAGGCAATGCCCAGAGAATTTCCTTTGTTCCCAAAACTGTCCACCTTGCCCCTACTGGGTAGTGTGATGAAATTACCTTTGAAAATAGTAATCACTCCAGCCATTAGAGTGATGTGCTTTTTTTCTCTCTTAGAGTGATTTTTTTTTTTTTCTCCATTGGTTCAGTGGCACAGGAATCCAGAATGACGAAGGGGAAATCTCATCTTTGCATTCAGTGGAACCATTGTTGTGCCCCTTAGAGGGAGCATTCCAACTTAGAAGAAACTGAATCACAGAATTCAACCTAGTCCTTGACTCCCAGACCCATGTATTCTGGCTGTGGAGAAGATTGCCATATAACAGTCCCTGATTCAAAGTATTTGTAGCATCCTGTATAAGAGAATTCCATTCTTTCAGGAGCTGGCACTAAATTTTCAGAAAACCATTACAAATTTAAATTAGGCCAACCACTTGTACCTGATGAGGTATGTGGTGAGACCAGTTAATTCCACGGACGTGAGTGAATTGCCAAATGTCCTTTGCTCTGAATGAGTTCCTTGATTATTTATGCAAAATGATATGATGATAGATAAGTCATCTTATGAGCCTATGGATTGTGGTGCTAGCAGAAGCATTACAGACGAGAAAGGCAAATCCATTTTTGCCTTTGGCAAAATGTTCTGCCAAAGTTCTGCCCGTTGGAGGATTTCCCATTTGCACTTTCCTTCAGAGTCACCCTCAACTGGTTCCATGAAGCTGCACCTGTCCATGTTAAGTGATAAAACAATGCTTTGTATTTCTATTACCAGCCCAACCTCTCTACTCAGCTTCAAGTCCAGCCTTTTCTCTGGTGCAATTTATTTTTAATGATTTAATATAAAAGTATCCAAACATACTTTAAATATAGAGTATGATGAACCCCATGATCCTATCAATCAGCTTTAAGAATGATCCAGGGGTTCCTGGGTAGCTCAGTCAGTTAAGTGTCTAACTCTTTTTTTTTTTTTAAGGTTATTTATTTATTTATTTGACAGAGATCACAAGTAGGCAGAGAGGCAGGCAGAGAGAGAGAGGAGGAAGGAGGCTACCTGCCAAACAGAGAGCCCGATGCAGGACTCGATCCCAGGACCCTGAGATCATGACCCAAGCCGAAGGCAGAGGCTTTAACCCACTGAGCCATCCACGCGCCCCAAGTGTCTAACTCTTGATTTCCGTTCATGTCATGATCTCAGGGTCCTTAGATTGAGCCCAACAATGGCTTTATAGTCAGTGAGGAGTCTGCTTGCCCCCTCCCTCCTCCTCCCCCTCCCCTGGTGCACATGCACTCTCAAATAAATAAATAAAATCCTTTAAAAAAAAAGAATGATACATATAATGATATCTATACTTGATTCAGTTATTGCCCTCCACATTTTCCTTAACTTCAATATTTGAAAACAAATTCCAGGCCATTTTGTCTTTTCGTCTCTAAAAACTTCAGGATGCATCCCAAAAGAAGAAAACTCCCAAGATTTTATCATTCAACATAATGCCACTAACACATATAAGAAAATTAACAATAATCCTTCAATGTAACTGAATACCCAATTCAAATTCAGATTTCCTAATTGTCTAAAAAAAGTTCATACTATTAGTTTGTCAAAATAAGGATCTGAACAAGTTTCACCCATTGAATTTGTTTCTGACCTCTCAAAGCTCTTTTAAGTTTCTTTTCTTCTAGAAACAGATCTTTAGTCATGTAGAACACCCCACATTCTAGATATGACTGATTGATTGCTTTCTTGTTTCGTTTTTCACTTGTTTCTCTATCCCATGCATTTCTTACAGACTAGAAGTTAGATCTAAAAGTTTGATTATGGTTAGATTGGCCAGAAGGGCAAGGAGGTCCTCTTGCATGGAATCAGGATACATATAATGTCTGGTTGTCTCCATTGTAGGGATGCAAAAATTCACAAGTGACTTCAGGAAGATTCACTTCCTTTAACTGACCCATAAACATATCCCCAGGAGAATTCACCCCCTCCCCCAAAATGCTCTTCCTCCTTTATTCATTTTCAAGGCAAAATGTCCTGAGACATCTGCATTCTTCCTTTTCCACTGGTTCCCACGTTCCAGCTTAGCTTCTAAACAAGGAGCATTTCTTGTATCAGATTCTTCTTAGCCGGAGAAGGTTCCAGAATGAAGATTATTTGAGTAAGATATTTGAGTAAGAATGAAGATATTTGAGCTTGAAGTAAGTAGAACTAAGGACACAGATTCATTCCTCTGACTCTCCCAGACAGAATAATCATCATTCTTCTCTATTTCCATGACGCTTTTGTTATTCCTCTGTGATTGGATTTATCCCATTGTATATTTAATGTCTATTTCTCTTCAGATCCAGGGTGGAAATCCTTTTAGAGAAAACTAAGTTTTATTCAATGCCCTAAATTCCTTATACCTGGTCACGTTAAATGTTCACTGTTGAATGAGTGTTTCCCTTACAGGCAATACTAACATTTGAATAAGTAATATCTTTTCCAGTTCTTTTTATTAGTTATTAAATTATGTTTAAATGTTTAAAATATTAAATCCAGTTTTGCACTAGTAATCCTAATCTGATGTGCGATGTAGGAAAAATTTACAACCTAATAGTTCACAGGCTAGAACAAGGATGCTCGTGAAGATGTGGGGCCACATTTGGATTGTTTATGTGGTGTGGGTCCCAGTCTACTGACAATGATGCTGTTGGTTAGCAATGCCTGAACCGCTCACCCAACTGTATTTCTCACAGGGCCAATGTTGTGGCTGGACCCCCTCCCTTGTGATTCCTTTTGTTTTTTAAATTTTAATTTTAAATTATTTTATTTTAACTTCATTTTTAATTTTAATTTCATTTTTAAATTTCATTTTTAAATTTCATTTTAAATTTTATTTATTTATTTGACAGAAAGAGAGAATACAACCAGGGTTCAGCAGACGGAGAGAGGGAAAAAAAGAAGCGGGAGCCCAGAGGTGGGGTCGTATTATTTTCAGGTGTCTATACATGACCCACTACTCATAATGTGTGCCTTAATCCCCATCACCTCTTTAGTGCCCACCCCCTCCCTCCCCTCTGGTAACCATCAGTTTGTTCTCTACAGCTAGGAGTCTTTTTCTTGGTTTGCCTCCCTCTCTTTTTCCTTACGCTCATCTGTTTTGTTTCTTAAATTCCACATATGAGTCAAATCTTCTGTTATGTGTCTTTCTCTGACTAACATGCTTCTCTAAGCATTATACTCTCTAGTTCCATCCATGTCATTGCAAACGGGGAGGAACAAGATGTACGGGGTGTATCCAAGAGGCACACAGCAAGGTCACGGGGGGAGAGAGAAAGACAGACACATACACACGCGCACACGCACACACACACACACACACACACACAGAGGGTGTCGGGCACTGCCTTTATTCGGATCCAAGGCTGGGGTATCTAGGATTTTGTGAGTTCACTCTTTATTAGCAAATTTAAAGTATAAAATGAAGAGTTAAGGCATAGGAAGGGAGAAGCAGAGTCACTCAAGAGATCAGTTATCTAGGTTATCCGGGGCTTTCTGAAAGAAGAACCTTCATGAATGGGGGCAATCTAATTTCCTTACTTGATTGTTTTGCCAGTAGCTGTGTCACACAACTGGCACTATATGGCAATATTCAATACGGACGCCTTTTGAAATGGATGCCTCAGTAACAAAAAGCTTACTGTCAGGCACCTACTTCCCAATCTAAAAGCTTCTGTCAGGCTCTTACAGTACAATTAACTCTAAGGTCCACAAAGTTCATGGTCATATTCAGAGAGATACTAGAGATAACCTAAATCAGCCAGATTTAATGGCCAGCAAGTACATTGGAAGACACTCAACACCACTGATCATCAGAGCAATGCAAATCAAAACCACAATGGGCTGTCACTTCACACCTATTAAAATGACTATCAGCAAGATGATGAGATTAATTCCAGTGAGGACAGGGAGAAAAGGAAACCCTTTTACACTGGGGATGGGAATGTAAATTCCCTTCCTCCACGGGAATGGAGGTTCTTCAAAAAATTAAAAATAGATCTACCATATGACCCAGGAATTCCACATCTGTCCATAGATTCAGAGGAAATGAAAAGAGTATCAAAAAGACATCAAAGGGTATCAAAAGGATATCTGCACTCCCATGTTCATTGTAGCATTACTCACAATAGATGAGATATGGAAACAACCCAAAGGTCCACTGATGAATGAATAAAGAATATATAATATACAGAGGCTTAACCCACTGAGCCACCCAGGTGCCCCTCTGGGGAATTTTTTAATAAATGTTCTGAAAGTGGTATACACTATTTGAGTTACTGCACTGATTTCACTCTTGAATGACAGATTAGTTGAACAGATAATTTTGAATTTTAAATAATTTCCCTTGGAGCTTTTCTTTGATCACTTTTAGCAACAAGTGTCACTAGTGAGGAATCTGTTACCAATGAGATCTTTACCTTTATAGGTAATCTATTCTCTCTCCTCTCTATGTAGAATCTTAGGATTTTGCCTTTGTGAAGATATATAATAGAGAAGTGACTTAATTTGTGATTAATGATGTGAGGTAGGAGTCTGAATTCATTCTTTTACATGTAGATATTGGGTTGTTGTAGTATCTTCTTTTTTAGAGGTGGGGGAGGGGTAGAGGGAGAGAGAGAGAATTGGAGCCTGTACAAGGGGCTCGAGCTCATGACCATGAGACCATGTCCTGAGCTGACACTGAACAAACTGAGCCACCCAGGGGCCCCAATTCTAGTGTCATTTGTAAAAAAAAAAAAAAAAGAAAGAAAGAAATTGTCATGGCAACATTACTGAAAATTAATTGACCATAATTATAAGGGTTTTTTTTCTGGAGTGGTGATTCTTTTCCATTGATCTATATGTCTACTCTGTGCCAGTACAACATCATCTTAATTACCATCGCTTTGCAGTAAAATTTGAAATTAGGAAGTATAAGTCCTCTGATTTTATGGATTTTCTTTTTAAAGATTGTTTTGGCTATTTTGGAATCATTGGCCTTGTAAGCTTAATCTATTCCTTTCTTTCTCTCCTGGAACTAAAGAAAATTTAAAAAGCCCTTTCTGTTTTTCTTCAAATTTCTACAAGCCTTAGCCCATTCAGGATCAAAATTTGTTTGCCTAATGCTTACATGGGCTCCCACAATTCACTTTTACTTCTGTGCCCTTCTATATCTATCGTTTTAAAACCGGGATCATCAAATGGACTTTATCCAAGTTTCATGAGCTACTTTACACCTTTCTTCACTGGAGTCATTCATGACCATGTGGTTTGATTCTTGTTCTTTCTTTTTTTTTTTTTTTTTTTTTTTAAGATTTTATCCATTTACTTGACAGAGATCACAAGTAGGCAGAGAGGCAGGCAGGAGGCGTTGGGGGTGGGGGCGGAAAGCAGGCTCCCCCCAGAGTAGAGAGCCCGAGGCGGGGCTTGATCCTAGGACCCTGAGATCATGACCTGAACCAAAAGCAGAGGCTCAACCCACTGAGCCACCCAGGTGCCCCTGATTCTTGTTCTTTAGAACTCCCCATCCCTTTTAAAATCGTCTTTCCTTTTGAGAACTTCTGGTGACAAAATTAGACATTTTTATTTTTTTTCCAGAACTTTTTGAAATTTTCTATCTTAACATCATGCCCCAGGATCCTTTCCTTCACTGTCAGGGCAGCTGTTTGCTAAAAGGCCTCAGACTCTGTGTGCTTCTGGTCACAGGAAAGGTGTGAGGACCCCAGGCTGAGGAGCACTCTTTCTTGTGTAACCTGTGACCTAGAAAACAGATGGTGTGGTCAGCTATGAACCCCAGATTAATGATCTGAGCCCTTCCATTCTGGTGATGTTGGTCAGACACAGTGACCACAAATGGAGAAGCCAATATGAGACAGAGTAATTACATTTTGCCTCAACCTGGGGACTATGTATTTTAGGGAGCATTCAGAAAGATCAGTAATTCATTCACAGATAGTGGTAACATGCAGGGACTAAATGTAGATATGCTGTCAACAGCCTTCCTTCTAGCTGAACATTAGTAAGCTATCACAACTCACCAGAATATTATGGTACAAATTCCTTCTTCTTCAAGGCCTTGGACCCCTTTGCACACCATCCACTGAACACTCATTTCCTTAGGAGAGCAGAGGTTGGCCTACAGGTTGTCTTAGAACTGGCCAGAGGGCTGGGTGATCTCTGAGTTACCTGGAACCCCGGTGACTACAGATTTCTTCTCATCCTTATGTGACTTCCCATAAAGATGGATATTAGTACATCTTACTGGGCTAAGTTAACTGCCTCAGAAATAAAAAGAGAGTTTGCAGGGACGCCTGGGTGGCTCAGTTGGTTAAGCGGCTGCCTTCGGCTCAGGTCATGATCCCAGCGTCCTGGGATCGAGTCCCACATCGGGCTCCTTGCTTGGCAGGGAGCATGCTTCTCCCTCTGCCTCTGCCTGCCACTCTGTCTGCCTGTGCTTGCTCTCTCTCTCTCTCTCTGACAAATAAATAAATAAAATCTTTAAAAAAAAAAGAGAGAGTTTGCGAAGCTGGCCAAATTGACAAACTAAAACATAGGAAATTCAACTGCTTTCTTGGAGTATCTCTAGGAAATATAATGGGGAAAGATCCCACCAACATGAAGTACACATAATAATCTGAGTGAGATATGTTCAAGATAAAAGGCAAGGTGGGAAAAATAGTTTTAGCCTATGTGACTGACAAAGATTTAATATTTTCTTTTTATATGAAGAGAGCAATTATAAATCCATGAGGGGCAGTTTACAAAAAGAGGATGGGTGGGGGGAGTTGGAGCTGAGGCCAGATCACTTCACAGTTGCTGCCATAGAAATACCAGGACAGAGGAAGAAGATGGTGAAGTGACAGATTTAGTATTTGTGCGTGAAACTCCCTAGTTAAAAGGGAACTTGACAGGATCCAATCTCCCCAACTCCTCGGACTTTCTTTGTCTAAGAAAGACCGTGTGTTTCCAGTGGGGGAAGGGTATTGTTGGGATTATCTCTCTTCCTCTACAAAACAAGTGTGTACAGTAGGCCTTATAAGAATTCATCAAGATGTAGGGTTTTTTGGTACCCCAGCAATTCTCAGAATACGTACAGTCCCTGGAGAAGCATCAGTACCACCTGTGAACTTGCTGGAAATGCCGATACTCGGGTTCCAGCCTAGATTTATAGAATCGGAAACTCTAGGGGTGTGAGAAGAGCCATGTGTGTTTACCTAGCTGGCCAGGTGGTATTCTGATGCATGCTGACCTTTGAGAACTGCTGTCATTGCTAACATTTTCCTTTATTGTTTCATGAGAAATTCAAATAAGTAGCTTATGTGTTTCAATCCATATTGTATATGCTAAGTCATATTTATTAAAATGCTAATAACATATTACATCTACAAAATGAACTCTCTAATGTTCTAAATTTCAGTATCTCATTAAGTAAAAGACGAACAGAGGTGGATCCAGGACAGGGTGGTTCTGGGTTGGTCACTTTGTCTATTTTTTTTTTTTTTTAAGAAAAAAGCCCATGGAAGGACAAACAGCAAAGCAAGAAAACATGCAAATTCATAAACGGTCGCCTAAAACATGAAGTGCAGGGAAACTCCACAAGTCCCAGTGACTTATTTCAATCCTTCTGTCTTTCTCTTCATTGACTCTCCAGGTGCCCCTGGACCCTTGGCCCAAAGATTCTCAGATATGAGTCTTAGAGGCATGAGGTGGATTTTCCAGGAAAATATTCATAAGGGTTGCCATGGGAACACTTTCTCTCTTATTTTTTTGGTCCCTCATTGGACTACATTTTCAGCATTAGAATGAAAGGAGGAGATAGGATGGCACTGAGAAAGAGAGTGTCTAGCTAGAAAGAACTGTGTCTGGGTCACAGAGCGAGCGGCCAAGAATTAATGCTCTGAAAATATGTCAGCAGATCTGCAGTAATTATTTTATCTTAGGGATTTAGAGTCTTGGGGCTCTAAGAAGCTTTGGAAATCCTCTGATCTCCCTCATTTTATAGATATGAAAAGACAGAGACTAAATGACAAGCCAGCGAGAGGCAGAAGTGGGAACAGAACGTAGCCATCCTAACTTTGAGTCTAGGATTGTGTCCCTATCATCCTCTTTCCCTTAAATCTTTTTTTTGTAGTAATAACTACATAGAACCCAGAGATTCCTGGAAGTTCTAGGAGATCACTATAAGTGTTAACATTTGACCAGCCTTCCCCACTCATATATGTATTGTTTGATGTGGGACCATTGACAAAATACTTGGGCATGTTTTGTCTTCTTGGCTCATGCATCGTCTTTAAGGCACGTGCAGGTATGAAAACGACCTCCCAAGTGTGAACCACAAGAGAGGTTTGCTCTGGTTTTGTTCTCAGTCACCTTCAAGGGAACAGTCTGTGGAAAGCCCTTCGTCCCTCCCCCTCCCTCTTCCTCTCTGTGCCCGAACGTCTCTGTCAGTGGTTTTCACGGCTTCGTCTACGGAGAATGCCACTGTGTGACAAGGTCTCACTGGTCCTTGACAAAATGAGAAGGAAAGAAAGTGTAGCAATTTTTTCATAAAGCTAGCTTTCTTAGCTATGAAGTACTATCCTTTCTTTGAAATTAAGTTCTTCCTCTTTTGTTTTTATATTAAGATGCCCCCCTTAAAAATGAAGTGATGGGAACAGATGATGGAAATCCAAAAATAATAAAACAAGCAAGCAAATAATAAAACAAAAAGTTGGCCATTATATATAGATTTCACTTCAAAAAAATTTTTTTTAATCCATGAAATCAAAATGTGTGCAAGAACCATATCTCTAGGCCAATGCTCTTTTTAAAAGTGCTCGTTGCGGGGGGCGGGAGGGTGCCTGGGTGGCTCAGTGGGTTAAAGCCTTTGCCTTCGGCTCAGGTCATGATCCCAGGATCCCCGGATCGAGCCCCGCATCGGGCTCTCTGCTCGGCGGGGAACCTTCTTCCCCCTCTCTCTCTGCCTCCTTGTGATCTCTGTCAAATAAATAAAATCTTAAAAAAAAAAAAAAAGTGCTCATTGGGGAGGCTGGGTGGCAAAGTCAGTTGGGGGTCAGACTCTTGGTTTCCTTTCAGTTCAGGGCGTGACCTCAGGGTCGTGGGTTCAAGCCCCACTTTAGGTTCTGTGCTCAGCGTGGAGCCTGCTTGGGAAGCTCTCTCCCCTCTCCTGCTCCTCCACGGCTACCCCCCAGCATTCTCCCTCTAAATCAATCAATCTTACAAAAAAGTGCTTGTTCATCTTCTGTGATGAAAAGCCCGTTTTTTTTCTCTCCAACCAGGTGTGGAGCGATGTCTTTGTAAAAGACAATGACATAAATTATTAGAAAAATAAAATGCTCCTTGGATGCTGCCATGATATCAGATTGCTATACAAGTTTCCACCACAGCTCAGCTTCTGCGTTAACCTCGCCGCAGACTGGTGAAGCATCCACACACCGGCTCTGGCTTGCAAAGCACGTGCTCAGTACACTAAATGTTTCATTGGCAACATCACACTCTTTTCAACACCAGGCCCTGCAGAGGTGTGATGGGCAAAGGGGCTCTGTGGTCCAACCCATTCAGTAAATGTGCAGCGTCTTTCATCTGGTTATATGGGGGAATAATACTGCAGTATTTATTTTTTTTAAAGGTTTTATTTATTTATTTGTCAGAGAGAGAGAGAGAGAGAGAGAGAGAGCACAAGCAGGGGGAGCAGCTGGCCAAGGGAGGAGCAGACTCCTGGCTGAGCAGGGATCCCTAGCAGCCCTATCCTAGGACCCCGGGATCAAGACCCGAGCCGAAGTCAGAAGTTTAACCAACTGAGCCACTGAGGCGCCCCAGCTATCTTTTTAATGTCCTTCTCTGAACTCTGGTGTTCTATAGATCACAGTTTGGGAAACAGTGCTCTGAAACACAGCATATGCCTGTGACTTGGAGGAAACCACTGATGTCACCTTCATCATGCTAACTCTCCGTTTGGAACTTCGAAATGAGCCATACTAGAAATGTGTGGATGTGTTGGTGTGCTCACACTTCTTCCCATGACTACACCTCATTACGAAGCAAAATTAATCCAGAGTTTTCCTCTCCCTGTGCCAACGGATACCACTTCTGAACCTCATTTCTCTTCCCTCCACCTGCTGCTCTAATGAGACTCCTGCGCCTTGATACCTTTGGCCCTTCTCTAATTAGTTTGACCGTTAGCCATTTTCCCTCATCCTTTCCTGTTGTGCCCATGAATTCACCACTTGGTTGTCATCTTTATCCTTTAAATTCCTCCTTTATGCTGTTGCCAGAGCCTTCTTTCAGAGCCACAAATCCAAGCATACCACAGCTCTGCTTACAACTCTTTCCTACCTTCTCAGTAGAGTCCTGTGACAAGGGACGAGAGCATCCTAGCCTTGGGCCTCTCAACCCTGAACCATGCCCCACAGCCATTTTGTGCTCAGAACCCCAGAGCCCTTCCAGCATGTTTCCCCACAGGGTAGGATGGCAGTGAAAGGAGTAAGAGAGATGAAACAAGGCTAGAGGAGAACAGGACAGTGTGAGATCAGGCTTCTCAAGGGACTGGCAGCATGACCCATAGGGTACCTTAGGTTTCTGTCCAGGTGAAGGGTTGTGGGGAAGAAGATGGGAATGTGTGGCTTCTAAAGTTCTAGCTTGGACAGAGGAGGGCAAGAAGGGATGAGAAGAGGAGTCAGCTCCTTGGAAAGGATGTAATGACCGCAGATCCACCGGGAGAAAGGAAATCCTTCCCTTCCAGAACTTCCAACAATACACACAGCAGAACTGCAGTGAAGTCAAGAAGCATGGTCATGGCGGCTATGAAGCCACGGACCACTTTAAGGAAATCCCCTCACAGTGAACTGAGTCACCCAAACCCTTGCTTCTCGACTATACAAAGATGATTAGGTGAGACTAAGGTCCAATTAGAGACCATAAAAAATTCAATAAAATCCACCACCTCCAATAGAGAATTATTTCTACATCCTGATCTCATCATAACTTCCACAGTACTCTGTACATCCGTGGGGCATGCGTTCTATTTTATCTTGTATTTTAGCAGTTTGGGAAGTTTCTTTAAGCTCATGAGCCTCTCCAGGTGTGACCAGATGCCTGATTCATCTTGCAAATCTGAAGTGGGATGTCTAATATTTGTTTATTGAAGAAATTACTGCTATAACTTCTCAGTTTGAAACTTGCACTCTCCCACAAAATTCTATTTCAGATTCATCTCTGTTGCTCATGCAAACAAAGGCAGTTGATAGATTCCCTTCCAATGACCTGTTCATTGAAAAGTGAAGAAAAAGCATATCTTACGTAAGTGCTCATTTTAGGGAGTCCAAGGAATCTAAAATGGTTTCCTTCTCAGGGATGTAAGATGTTTTGTGTCTTTTTAAAGATATTTTATTTATTTGTCAGAGAGAGAGAGAGTGAGTCATTGCACAAGCAGGGGGGAGCGGCAGGTAGAGGGAGAAGCAGGCTCCCTGCTGAGAGCCTGGTGTGAGACTTGACCCTAGGACCCTGGGATCATGACCTGAGCTGAAGGCAGATGCTTAACTGACTGAGCCACCCAGGGATCCCTTACTCTGTTTCTTGATGTCTTATTCATTTGTGGTCACTGTTAATATATGAGTGCCTATGGACCTAGTGACTTACAGGGTCTATAAATCTTCCAGCATGTTTGTTAACAAGTTTGAGCTGGAGTCATAGCTACAGGAATGCCTAGAAGTGAGAATTCACTAGAGAGCCCTAAATCATATTAAAGTCCCAGTGGAACCAGATCAGTATTTTCTCCTAAATTATGAGCTACTCTAAGGAATATCCTACAAATAAGAATATACTATAATATATGAATACAGTGCAATAAGAAGACCAATAACTCTCATTTTGGAATACACGCCCTATTTTCATCATAGATTTTGCCTAGAACCCATTGCAGACCTGTGGCCTATCCGTGAACTTGCAGTAAGAATATCCTTAGGTCACTCTGAAGGCAGATGGCATTGGAGCAAAGTTCAGTCTTCTGCACTTGGGACCTCGTCACCAGTGGCAGTTCCCCAGTGTTTAACTACCAATCTAACCCATTTAATCAAAGTCCTTACATATTTTGTGGGTTGCCCCAAAGAAGGAGATAAAAGTAGGTGCCTTTCCTCATCTCCATGAGAGGAGGGCCCAACTATTTCATACATAGAAAGTCACTGTAAAGCAAAGCAGATTCTTCTTGTTGTGCCAAACATCATTAAAGGACTAAACATGCATGGAATAAGAGCACTGTTATCCTAGGAGAAAGGTATAACCAAACCCCTTGAATTTCAAGAGCTTTGTAAAAATCGGTCACCAGAAGAAAGACAGTGGAACTGCCTTCTGAGGTGGCCATGGTCTATGTCCTCCATGGCCAGATGGCACCTTGGGAAATGGGCTAGTGAGCTGAGAACACTGATGGCCAAAAGCCCTATTACTTGGAGCTCAGGCCTCTTTGTACAAGATGCCCTAGTAACAGAATGTAACCCCCAGACACTGCTTTGCCTTCAGGACCTGCTGCGTTCATATCAGCATTATCTGCAATGGGCAAAACATGGAAACAACCCAAGTGTCCATTGATGGATGAAGAGATAAGCAAACTCTGGTGTGTACGCAACAATGGAATATTTCTCAGACAAAGAATGAGATCTTGCCATTTGCAACAACAGGGATGGACCTTGAGGGCGTTCTGCTAAGGGAAATAGCCAGACACAAAATATCACATCTCATATGATTCCCTTTCTTGGAAATACCCAAAAGAGGCAAATAGAGACAGAAAGTAGAATGGTGGTTGCCGGGAGCTAGGAGGAGTAGGAAATGTGGAGCTATTGGGTACAGAATGTCAGTTTTGCAGATTGAAAAGAGTTCTGGAGATGGTGGTGATGGCGGCACATCAGTATGAATTATCTAATACCACTCAACCGTATACTTAAAAATGGTTAGGATAATCAATTTTATGTTATGTGTATTTTACCAGCAAAAAGAACTTTTTTAACCCTGCTGCAAAAGTGTTCTGTTCCAGCACCCGTGAGGGCAGCCACTGCAGCAGGGGTTAACTCCCACCTCCCAACCTGGGCCAGATCTTCACTAGAGTGGGGGAGGGTGCTTTGCCCCCTTGCAACCCCAATCTCTACCTTTCTCTACAGTCAAAGGCCCAAAACTTACCCTCCAGTAATAGCAGCAGATTCATAAAGTTGTCCATCTCCCCTCGCCCATGTCTAAATTCCTCCAGTGGAAGTGTGTGGGGCTCAAGCATTGCTTGATTGAATGTGGCATTTATTAATAGTGGTAAGACTAAGAAGAGTCCATTACAAATTTGGTAATTTTGGAACACCCACTTGACATGCAAGATGAATAATCAAGTAAGCAGTAAGATAAAGATACATGTAATGTGGAGCTCCAAAGAAAGGTCTGTGCTGCAAACCTAAATGTGGGCTTCTTGCCCAGAATGCACAGAGTGGAATGGGAGTGGATGAGCTCACCCTGCGAAAAATGCAGAGACAGAACCTGCGGCTCTAGGAGGTTGTTAATTAGCAGAATGAAAAGGCAAACTACCACCCAAGTCTTTCTAACCTGCTCACATGGGACGGCCAAATTAAGAACTTGAATAAATTTGGACCCTTTTGGGTTGCAATGAGGGAAACTGAAGCAAGAAAGGAATTTATTAGAAACTGAATGATTCCTAAAAATGAAAGGGTACAAAAATAAACCGGAGAGTACACACCACCTGACTCTCCCCCATTAGCATGACTACCTATGCTTCTCTCTGTAAATTAACTTTATCCTGGAATTAGATACATTGCTACAGTAGCTCCTAGACCCCATCTCTCCCAGCTTCACCATCAGAGGACTGAGTGTCTTCAAAAATTTGAGTGAAGGGGGTATAGCTCAGTGATAGAGCATTTGACTGCAAAAATTTGAGTGAAGATTTGATGGATTCAACTAGGTTATGAGATCACTCTGGCTAATCTACTGAGGCAGGTACTGTGACTTAGGCTGTGTTGGAGCCCAGGGACAGAACAGTCTTTAGCTGTGATCAAGAAGAAGGGTCATTGAGTGTCCACAGTAGCCCAACTATAGAAAGAGCTCAGATGTCCACTGACAGATGAATGGATAGAGAAGATGTACTATATAGGTACAATGGAATATTACACAGCCATCAAAAAAGAAATCTTACCATTTGCAACGATGTGGACAAAACTAGAGGGTATTATGCTAAGCAAAATAAGTTAATCAGAGAAAGACAATTATCATATGATCTCACTGATATGCAGAATTTAAGAAAACAGGCAGAGATTCATAGGGGAAGAGGAAAAAAATGAAACAAGATGAAACCAGAGAGGGAGACAAGTCATAAGAGACTTTAAATCTCAGGAAACAAACTGAGGGGTGCTGGGGAAGGGGGATGAGAGGGATAGGGTGGCTGAATGATGGACTTTGGAGAGGGTATGTGTTGTAGGAAGTGCTGTGTATTATGTGAGACTGATGAATCACAGACCTGTACCCCTGAAACAATACATTATATGTTAATAATTTTAAAAAAAGAAAAGAAGAAGGAGGATCATTGAGGATAGGAAAGACCTCATCAGAATCCCAAGATTGAGGAGCATCTGACTCTTGGTTTCAGTTCAGGTCATGATCTCAGGGTCGTGGGGATGGTCCCGCATGGGCTCTGAGCTCAGTGTGGAGTTTGCTTGAGATTCTCTCTCCTTCTCCCTCTGCCCCTCCCACTCATGCATGCTCTCTCTCTTTTACTCTCTTTCTCTCAAATAAATAAACCTTAAAAGAAGAAGGAGGAGGAAGAAGAGGAAAGGGAAAGAGAAGAAGGAGAAGAGAAGGAGAATCCCAAGATTTGAGTCAGAAAAACATTTCCTAGAAAAGATAGGCTGACAGACAAAACCAAATGTCCACTATACAACATGCAGACTGTTGAGGCAGGGGCCTGCTTACCAAAGGTACAGTGGATAAAGGAAGCAATGATGCCAGCCACGTCCCCTCTCCTTCTTGACAGGTCACATCTCAGTGACTCTAGGACTCCTGTTGGCATGCAGACTCCTGTGGAAACCCCAATGGGGTTCACTCAGGGAAAACTGAAGCTCACCATTAGGTCTTAAAACACCCTAGAACAATCAATGACCCCACCACGGGCCCACACGGTCAGCTCGCAGCATTTCCCCCCTCTTCCATCACAAGGAAGAGTCTCATCCTCCCAGCCTCCAAGAAGGCTACTAGATCAGAAGCAAGCATCCATAGGTCCACACAATTCTAAAGTTGCCTCATCAGACACTGGAGAGCCATCCTGTTGACACAATCGTTTTCTGGTTCTTTGGCAAAACATCGCTATGCCAGAAATTAAAGCATTTTTCCAAGCAGTGGTCATTACTAGGTGACCACAAGTTTCCATCTTTGGTTTTCTTAGCTCGCTGCTTGCAGCACAGAAATACTGCCCATCCTTGCTCTTAGGTACTCATCTGCATGGACACAAGAACCACAAGCAGAACTGCAAAGTCAATGTTGATTATCTAGGACCCAACATAGGGTCCCAATGAGGGTTATCACAACCAATTAGGCCACTGTTAACTCTCAACAGAAGGACTTGAATAGGTCTGAGGCCTTCATGGGGCCACACCAACCAGTGACCAATGACCAATTACCCAGAACTTTCCTAGAGGCATCCAACTACACCAGCCCCTAATATTTATATACAATGTCGACAGAGTAAACATCTGTGTTTTTGTCCGTTTTTCTCCTGTTTAGAATTGAGAGCTCTTACTCCTTTTTGCAATTATCACTCATTCCAGTTGGCAGCAATCATCGCTTCTCACACTGCGTTTGCCACAATCTGGTTACTATCAGGAGAGGAGTCCTTGCTTGCACTTGACTTTGACCCTATCATCACTAACCTGAAAATTCTGAGGAATCGTTGATCTCCAATAGAGATAGCTGGTCATTCTTGCTTTCTGTGCTCCACAACCCAGCATATGCTACGTCCATGTTACCCTTGTCCCATCTGGTAATAGACAATGTAAAGACATTCTCATGCTTAAGCTGATGTTTACCCTTTCATAGGACAAATAACAAGAAGCAGAAGGAGATGAGAGGCAAAACGGGCTATTCCAGCAACAGGGCAGGAGTCTTACCAACATATACATTTATGATGCTTTCATTCTTTCTTTCACTTAGTTCTTCTCTTATTCTAAATCTAGACCTTCTTAATCAAATATTCTCAATTTCTGCGTGGGGCAGGATTTATATTGCCCCACCAAACTGAGTTTCAATTACAAAACTGCCCCAAACTTTAAAGCATCATCATTCACTTGCTAACTTCTGGCTATTAATTCCCATCAAGCCAGATTATGTGATACCATACTCTTTATATATTTACACGTCTATCCGTTCATGCCCCAACCAGTTCAGGTCAGGCCCATTTTCCTATTAGACCTATTTTTAAATGTCATATAGTTCAGCTTGGTCTACCAGGATAGTTGTGGGATGTCTTTTGGCACTTACTTAATATAACACGCTTCTAGAAATGGATGTGCTGGTAAAGTTTATTTACATCACATTTTATCACATCAGTCACATTCAAGTCCTAGAGATCTGCATTTACATATAGCACCCAGTAACATCCTGGAAGAATTTTTCTTTTTCTTTTCTTTTTTTTTTTTTGTCAAAACACAAACAAAACAGGAGGCAATCAATAGGACAGTGGGGTAAGCTTAGTGAACATCATGCTTCTCTGGGGGCTCATGTGGGATTTCGGAGTGAACCGTATCCAAAGGCTGCCAGTGGCAACTCATGAGAGAGTCATAGAGCTCCTCACTTTTCACCATAAACTCTTTGTTTAATTCCTCAATATTCACATGAAGGTTTGGATCTGCGGAAGGCAATAAAAAAGTTTTACAGAACACATATTGGCAATGGCTTAAAAATCAGAGTTTCCAAAAAAAAAAAAAAGCAGGAAAATATTGCAGACATTTCATGTAAGAATTTTTAAGTTGCATGCTTTCTTTCAATAAGATTTGAAAGTAGAAATTAAAGCTGGAAAATCATCACTACCAGACTCAAAGGGGATCTGCGTGGTGAAAGAGATGGAGGGGAGGGATGGAATCGAGCAAGGTTTGGAAAAGGAGTGGACAGGATTTGGAAATGGACTTACATTGGGGCCAAAGAGAAAAGGAGGGTCAAGGATGAGCCCGGACCTTCTAGCATGAGCACCCGGGGGGACACAGAGCCAGGGAGCCCAGACCAAATCCACAGGACGGGGCTTTGAAGCAATAAACATGCTGCTTTATTTGCTTAACTAACAGACTGATGTAAGTGATGCAAGCTATATAAAGCAACTAATTCAGAAACAGAGGGAGGCCTGGCCTTCCTTCTTTAAAACCTGGAATTCTGTGATCAGGTGGTGTTAAGTTATCGTGAAAACATCAGACCTAGATCTTCCTCCCAAGTTGCCGGGTTTCCAAGGTTTTTTAATGCCACCTCTCGTTTTCTCTCCTTGTACTGAACATAACCAAAGAAGCCCTCTCGTGTTCCTTTCTAATTTTTGCAAGCCTTAGCTCATTCAGTACCGTAATTCTTCTACTTCCAAATACTCATATGGGATCATCATACCTATTTGTATTTATATGTGTTATAGGCTAAATGTTGGTGTCCCCCTCACATTTATATGTTGAAACACTTCCTATGGGATGGTGTTTGGAGATGGGACCTTTGGGAGATAATTAGGGTTCGTTGAGCTCTGAGGGTTGGGCCCTAGTCTGATAGGATTAGTGCCCTTACAAGAAAGGACACCAGTGCTGGTGCACTCTCTCTCCCCCTGCCTGGTGAAGATATAATGAGAAGGTGGCCATCTGCAAGCCAGGAAGAGAGCTCTCAGCAGGCACTGAATCAGCTGGCACCTTAATCTTGGACTTCTCATTATCCAGAACGATGAGAAATAATTTTGTTATTCAAGCCACCCAGTCTGTGGGATTTTGTGAGAGCAGCCCCAGCTGACTAACGTCTTTCTATACTTATTTTAGAACCAAGATCATCAAGTAACTCTAATGCATCTTGTACGTTTCATGAGCCACTTCCCACTTTCTTCACTGGAGTCATTCGTGACTATGCTGTCTATGTGGCCTAGAAAACAGATGCGGTGTGGTCAGCTATGAACCCCAGACTAATGATCTAGGCCCTTCCAGGGACACTGGCCCTAGTGGTAAAGAAACCTACAAAAGACAAGCTCATTACAGCTTCCCTAAACCCGTGGGCTCTCGAGACCAAGCTGTCTACCACAGCAGACACTCGTCACCTGTGGTTACTGAGCACTTGAAATGAGATTGGTCCTCACGGAGATGCATTTTGAAAACTTGCTAATAAGATTTTTAAAAAAAATTTTTTTTTTAAAATTTTCTTTTTTTTTTTTTTTTTTTAAGAGAGAGAGAGCATGAGGAGAGAGGTCAGTGGGAGAAACAGACTCTCTGGCGATCAGAGAGCCCGAGGTGGGACCGGATCCCAGACTCCAGGATCATGACCTGAGCAGAAGGTAGTTGCTTAACCAACTGAACCACCCAGGAGCCCCATAAAATCTCATTCATTTTTATATTCATTACATGTTTAATGAAATATTTGGGGTATGTCAGGTTATAAGTATTGAAATTAATTTCATCTTTTTATAAGTATTGAAATTAATTTCATCTATCTTTTAGCTTTTGTTTTTTAAATTGGAAAATTTAAAACTGTCTACATGGGTAGATTGGTGTATCAACTCATTTCCCCTGGACAGAGCTGCTGCAGCTTTCCCTAGAGCTTACACTAACCGCTGGAGGGGCTATTGCCTGCCAGATGCGGTTAAAACACTTCAAAGCACTTCAGAGCTACTGTCCTCACACTTTCTAGGAGCTCGATTTTAACATCCCATTTTACAGATGGGGATGCTGACGCCCCGGAGAGGAGTTTGTCTGGAATTACAGCGCTCGTAAGCGAGATTTGAACCCTGGAAGTCTGCACCCAGAAAGCACCCTCTTTGTAGGTTTTCCTTCAATCTTTACACTGTCTACGGGACTGATGCAAGCAGGGAGATTTGACTCACGCTCACACGTCAATCAAACATATCTCAATAAAACCAGAACTGCCCCATAGCATTTAAAGATTGGAACAACCGTTGCATTTCATTTGAACACTGAGCACAGCTAACCTGTGACTACAAAGTCACAAGGCTGTGGGTGGGTTTGGTCTGGTGGGGGTTCCCTGGGGGTGGGGGAAGGGATAAGAAGTAGACAAAGGTCTTATCTCTGCCTGTCTTTTCCACTTCTCTTTCCCATAACTTAAGTAAAATAAGCCAGATATTTCCTTCCCTTCCTCGAAGAAGACACGGTCAGAAACAGCTCCTGCTCTGGGCAGATGCACTTTGTTCGTACCGATCAAGAACTACAAGGAGCACTTCCTGACACCACAGACAGGGCCTGTGAGGTCCTCCAGGAACAAATAACCCCGAGGGAAGCTAGGAAGCCAGGCCACAGTGATCACCTCATACTTCTCCCCTTAGCAATTAGAATTAAAGCAGAATTAAGGGGTACCTGGGTGGCCCAGTCAGTTAAGCCTCTGCCTTCAGCTCAGGGTTCTAGGATCGAGCCCCACATCAGACTCCCTGCTCACTGTGGAGACTGCTTCTCCCTCTCCCTCTGCCGCTCCCCCTGCTTGTGTGTTGGCCCTGTGTGTGTGTGTCTCAAATAAATAAGTAAATAAATATTTTTAAAAATAAAGCAGAATTAATCCCAAAGTTTACATTTATGGAGGAAACGGATCTTAAAAACAACTTATTATCTTACCATTTGGAAATGTCCCCATTTCCTAGTTCTTCAGAAAGACCCAAACAGGTGCTTTACTCAAGCTTCCCACAGAAGCAGTTTCCCAAGACCAGACAAACTGCTGAAGAAAATAGCTTACGGGACCTACGTGGGAATTTTCCAGTAGAATCTCTCAGATCCTACTGATCTGAGCTGAGTAATGAGTAACCTGGAAATGAGTTAGCTTTCTTTTCGACCATGGCACACAGGGTTTCTGTTACCTTCCAGTGGCTCTTCATCTTGCTTCTCTGCCAGTGCTGTGCTTTCCTACAAGGAAATCAGGATATTGAGAAAAAAATTATTTTTTCTTAAAGGTGTACTATCAACACATGCTTTTAAAGAAAACATTAGCTGTCAAAATTATGAAGGACTAGGGGCGCCTGGGTGGCTCGGTCATTAAGCATCTGCCTTTGGCTCAGATCATGATCCCAGGGTCCTGGGATCGAGTCCTGCATCGGGCTCCCTGCTCAGCACAAAGCCTGCTTTCCCTCTCCCACTCCCCCTGCTTGTGTTCCTGCTCTTGCTGTCTCTCTCGCTCTGTCAAATAAATAAATAAAATCTTCAAAAAAAATTATGAAGAACTATACTTATGAAATAGGTGAACGAAGTCAAAGGAAGAAAAAAAATCATCAAGGAAGAGCATGGCTGACAAAGACATCAGGGATCTCTGAAGCTTCTGGGAACTAACTGGTCTTCCAGGGCCTCATATGAACTGGACACCAGGGACCCAGGCATCCAGACTCCACAGTCCCTGCACTAAATGCCCAACTCTCTCCCGGGGGCTCTGCCCTTCCTTCCAAATGACAATCTGCAAAATCTTCATGAGCATATTCTTCTTGTAGCCTTCTAATCATACCCCAAGCCCACAGCTCAGCCAAGGACCAGGACGGTCCGTGCTTAAGCAGATAAAGAGACCATAGAAAAGCAAACCAGTCAATCAGAAAAGTAAATTCCAGAAGCACTCCCCAGATGAATCTTGGTTGGTTAACCCAGACCCTATTGGCCCTTCTGGGACCGTTAAGGTTTTATGATTCTCCACAAGCACCTGTTGAGAACTGTCTTTGTTAAGGATGAACAGCTGTTCCAAGGAACCAGCCCACCCAGTAAGAGCCCTGGTAGCTCCTAGCACCAAAGAACTCAATTAAGGGACACCTGGGTGGCTCAGTTGGTTAAGCAGCTGCCTTCGGCTCAGGTCATGATCCCGGCATCCTGGGATCGAGTCCCACATCGGGCTCCTTGCTTGCCAGGGAGCCTGCTTCTCCCTCTGCCTGCCACTCTGTCTGCCTGTGCTCTCTCCCTCTCTCTCCCTGACAAATAAATAAAAAAATAAAATATTTTTTAAAAAATCTTAAAAAAAAAAAAACCTCAATTAAGCCTCCCTTGCTAAGACGGATAAGATTATATTGAAAGCCAAAGACCCCCTAGCTCTGAAAGTATGCCTCCCTTCCCCTCAGAAATAGATCCCGGTTTGGAAAATAAATTATATGGTTACCGTAAGTTTAATCTCACCATTGGCATATTTTTCCTATTTAGAAAGGGCAAAGACAGCCAGAATCTGTGCTTGAATGAGGCCTTTTTATGATACAATATTTCCAAATAACTTCACATTTCCTCTTTTTCAATATGTGTTCTGGCAAATGTGGATCCTATACTACCAGGGTGTGGGGAACTGATGCTCTCTGGAGACAGAGCTTTCTGTGTGAGGAGCACCTGGGCAGTGCCCAGTGTCCTTGAAGAAGGGCACCTCTAGTAACCTTCTTCCTCTGCTAGTGGGAGTTTGGGACAGATGCACTGATGGAGCCCAAAAACCTGAGAATCAGTTTGAAGATATCCATTTCCTCTGATCTTAAGACACACTGTCAAAAGGCAGGGGGCTCTTGGGAGGCTGAGTTCTTGGAGAAAGAGCTAAGAACACAGGTGTGCTATATTGTAGGGGAAACAGGCAATAAACTGACATCTGACAGAGGTCACGCTTCCTTAGGCAAGACTAAAGCAAGGGCATGTGATTGAAAGAGGCCCACGGGACACAGCCTTACCATCTGGAATCTTGACGATCTGCTCCTAACCAAAACCCCGCCAGGAAAGCAGGCAGGTGGCACGAGAGTGCTCACCACAGCCACCAAAGAGAATATATTTATAATTCTTGAAGTTGCATGTTATAGTAGTAATTTGCATGGGGAGTGGGCTGAAAATCCCAGAAGGTGTCAACAAAAATGGAGAGAAGAAAGTGGGGAGCGGGGTGGACAAGAAGAGAAAAAAAGGAGTTAATTTCTTTTTAAAATGTTACTTATGTTTCTTTGTTCTTTCCTTGTTGTTGTTGCTGTTTCTCACTGTCTTTTACTTCTCTGTCTGGTGTTAATTTCTTCTTCATTTTCTCACGAGTTCACAGAAATCAGGAAATACTTTTGTTTCCGAAGTTACTGATATACTCAAACCTACACTTTTCTATTTAAGATAAAGTTAACCACCAGAAGACACATAGACCATTTCCCAAAAGGTCAAAAGAACTGATGGGGTGGAAGAAAAAAAATGTGCTAAAACCTCAGGCAATGTAACAAAAGTTTTGTTTTGTTTTGCAATATCAAACGTCTGCTAAAAGGGTAAAACCTGATTTGGGTTTAAAAAAAGCCAAGAAATCTCACAAGGTATTTTCTATAGAAGGCACACCTAAAACAGACCTGAAAAACTGAAAATGAAAAGTCTGGAAGAAAACAAACCACAAACAAATGCAAGTGTTAAAAACTGAGGGCTTAACTATTCAATTTAACTCTGGGTTTAAGGCGCAGGCCATCCCACAAGGAGGACATTACCAGATTGGAGACAAAGCTAACCCTTTGACTGCTACATGCTAATTTCCATAATATGTAAGTATCTACACAGTCAGAAGAAAGGGGCACCACCAACGGAAAAAAAAAAAAAAGATGGATAAAGGACATCGAGGGGGTCACCGAACACAGATACCAAGAAACAGTTTAAAAGGTCTTTGCTCTCAATAATAAGTAAATGGCTTCCTCACCTGTCACATTGGTTAATCACACACAGAAACGTAGAGAGGCAAGCATACCCACAGCAGCCATGACAAGTGTAAACTTAGGAAAGCTTTTTGGTGTGTAATTTGCTGTCTGAAATCCTAAATGTTCGATCTTTGATCCAGACCTTCCACTTCCAGAATTTTTTAAAGATCTGGTGGGGTGGGGGGGAGAGTGAGCGCACACGCAAGTGTACAAGTAGGGGGAGGGGAGGGGAGAGAACCTCAAGCAGACTCCTCACTGAGCCCAGAGCCCAATGGGGGGCTTGGTCTCACAACCCTGAGATCATGACCTGAGCCAAAATCAAGAGTTGGGACACTTAACTAACTGAACCACCCAGGCACCCCTCTAGAAATTTATTTTTAGCCAAAAAACATTCAAATACTCGGAGGTAGGTGGAAGTTTGTGAAAACACTGAGAACATTCAAAGTGTTAGTCAATAAGGGATGAGCTAATATCACAGCACATCCAAATGGGCAACTTTTAAAGAAAGCTCTTTATTAAAAAGGCCATCTTTGGGGGGGGAGGGGACCCCTCCTAACGCAACCTATAAGCAGAAGCAAGCAAAGAGTAAACCAGTATGTACTACTCAGTCTGTTCTTGCTCAAGTCTCCCCCATCTCCCTAAACAAAAATAAAGCCCAAACATGCTGATTTAGGAAGAGTAGAAGGGAAAAATGTAGAGAACATAGATGCACTTGAACAGGACTTTCTTCTAAGTGGGCAGGAGATGGGGAAGAGGGAAAGGATGGGGAGAAGGCTGGGGGCAGTTTTCCCTTCCTTACTCTAGTACTCCTGTGTGAGTTTAGAAATTGCTTACTTTAGTAACCAAAATATCATAATATCTTTGAAAAGCATGTTAATGTTTTCTGCTATTGCAAAACAAAAATACCTTCACTCCTATTTTGAGTAAAATTGAATGATAATCTAAAATTTAGTAGTAAGAATTTGGGCACACATGTCACCAGCCTAGGATTTTTGTTTTGGGAAGATAGTCAGGACTTAAATTGCAAATTCTCTAGTCATCAGCTTTTACTCTTGTATTAAAATGGGGAGAAAAAGCCATGGCTGTGCGAATTAGAATGAGAGCATCTGGGGGTGTGAAGTTAGGAAAAAGATGCTTCTAGGTTGGGCAAGTGGATGATCTAGGAATCATTTCAGGGAGGGATACCTTAGGCATGACCAGAGTTCCAGCTGGGGGTCCAGAGGTCTCCTGCACAGAAAGGTCAAGTCCATTTTCTTGTGCTGCACAGCCACAGCTATAAACAGAAAGGGAGTAACTGTTGTGCTGTTGCTCAAACCAGTTGCCGGAGTGGTAAGCCTGGCAGGGCTGGAGCACTGGCTTCCCCCTAATAGTGGAGGAGAGACAACAGGACATCACCAACCAAGGCAGACTCATTCAGAACCCCAGGTCTCTTTCTTCTTTCCCAGGGGCTAAGGGGTAAGAGTAAGGATGATTTCTGCATTAACTGTTTAGGAACACCTATTTCCAAAGCGATAGTTTGTAAATTGCCAAACATCATGTAAGAAATCGAGCACGGATGGCCTTCATTTTCATTATTCAGAGTAGGGAGAAAACAGCTTACC
Source organism: Mellivora capensis (assembly GCA_004024625.1). Classification (NCBI taxonomy): domain Eukaryota; kingdom Metazoa; phylum Chordata; class Mammalia; order Carnivora; family Mustelidae; genus Mellivora; species Mellivora capensis. The sequence goes on from PISX010007160.1 coordinate 44,102, forward strand.
TTTGCCAGTACCAGTAATAATGATTTTGTTGAGCTATGCCAAAACCTGCAAAACTCTCCTGTCCCGCCATTTATCCAGAAACTTGACAAAAGGAGACCAGGTCTCCACGGTTTTTATCTTGCGTCAGTAATTCCTGGTCAGGGGACTAACCCCTCTCCTGCCTGCAAATACCTCTCACAGATGCCTGAGAACAGTAATCACACTTAGTGACAATTCCTGCTAGGCAATGAATGGCTTGACTTTCACTACAATGGGGTTAAGGTGTGGCTGGGGCAGGCATCCATAGGGGTCACCTGGTAGGGACTTCTGCAAAGTAAGGAGCTGGCTTTCATCCTCCTACCCCCCTCTCCCAACTGCTGGCCCCAGGGAAGGCAGCCAGAAGGCAGAGCGGACAGAGAGGAGGGTGTGTTTGAGGGACCAACTGAAGTTTCCATCCCACTCCCTACAATAATTAGTCATTTGTAATAACTAAAACCTTAAGACAAAAACCACAAATTGGTTTCCTTCCTCGGCTCCGCTATCTGCTAACTATTTGAACCAGCAATTAGTGGACTTTTTTTTAATAGCACATACAGGTTGAAATTATTACGCTGACCAGCTGGTGGAAAGAATGCGTAGAAGGAAAACACACACACACACGTGTCACACCCACCCCCTTAAAGCCGGTACAAGAAAACATTTTAAAGAATATTTCTGTGGTTCAGCATTATTTTAAAAAACACAGTACAGTAAAAAACAAAAACAAAACACAATAAAACCCAGTAAAATATGCCTTCCCAAATTTCAGTGTGCTGTAGGAATTACTTCGGCATGTTGTTTACAACGTAGATTTGGATTAGACCTCAGTCAGATTCTGCTTTTCTAAGTAGCAAGCTTATACAAAGCATCAAAATGTTAAGAAGGTAACTTTTGAGTACAAATAGAGGCACTTAGGGTCTGGCCATTTCCCTGCAGCTTATTAATAAGTGCTTGATGTAGTCTATATTTACCCGGAGTGTAAAAAATCATCATCGTGAATTCAAATCATTCATTCACCCCTTATTTACTGAACCCCTCCTTACACAACACTGGGTTGTGTCTCTAGATCTCCCCATGTTTCCTGGGAGATGGTATTGATGACAGCTGGGGGCCACATTGCTAGGGCCACCCACTATTCAAGTTTTTCTTCCTTAATAACAGAACCCTGACTTTATTTGGAGGCAGAGATAGGCTGCACTAAAAGACATTTCCTAGCTCTCCCTGCAGATGTAACTGCCCATGCACGGACTGGCCAAAGTCTAGCTAGTAAGATATAAATAGAATGATGATAAGGGGATTGAGGAAAGCTGTGTGGGAGTTTATCTAGCTGGAAGGAGACCTCTTGTTCTCTGCCCTTTCCCCAGGCAGAGTGCAGAGATCATACATACGATGGCTGGAATCCAAACTCTGAAAATATTTTGGCCTATGAGGTGACATCATGTAGGAAGTCATGCACAAGAATATAGGATCTGAAAGAGAAAACAGGTCTGGGTCCATGATGACTGTGGACTCTTGGTACCAGCACTACCTCAGATTTCTCTTACTCAAGAGATCAATGTCTTGTTGAAGCCACAGCTGTTTTAGTTTGCTGTATGATAGTTAAACACAGTTCCTAACTCCTACAGCAGCTTGGCCACCAAATCAAACATACCAGTTAAGGATTCTTTTGTAAAACTTTAATGAGTTTTTTATTCCTTTTCTTTTTTTTTAAGATGTTATTTATTTATTTGACAGACAGAGATCACAAGCAGGCAGAGAGGCAGGCAGAGAGGGGGTGGGGGGAGCAGGCTCCCTGCTGAGCAGAGAGCCCAGATGCGGGACTAAATCCCAGGACCCTGAGATCATGACCTGAGCAGAAGGCAGAGGCTTTAACCCATTGAGCCACCCAGGTGCCCATGTTCCTTCTCTTCTTTTAGAGCTGTATTTCGTAAAAGGAAAATCAGAATTTTTGCTCTGAATGGGTGAGAGATGAAGCTGTAGTTAGAAAGGAAAGGAGAAGCTGGACATTGGTAAGAAGGTGATAAGGAGGCTGAGGAAGGGAGGTCAGTGTTGCATGTTGAAATCACTCAGCATAATGACAGGAGCTGCGTACAGAGGACCCTGAGCGAAGTTCCAGAGAAGATGGAACATTCAGGGGCTTTGTTGATGACAGTGACAGGGAAGGATTCATAAATATTGTTTTCTTCTCTTAAAAGCCCCAAATGACTTCTCATATTTCACCTGCATTATTCCCATGAAGCAGGTGAAGCAAATTTATCCCAGGGCAGACCATTGGCCAGTGTCCAGGGGAGGTAACCCACACTCAGCTTCCCTTAGCTGTATGTGCAAAGGAGACCAAAATCCTCCGGCAAGATGCACAAGCACCACTGTCGTCCTACATGTTGACACTTGCTGCCTGCCACAGGGAGAAAGGAGGGTAATTGAGCAGGAATATTAGACTCTCCTCATTCTAACAAGGCTGATTTTTCCCTGCTATACCCAGCTTTAAGCCCAGTATATCCGCCTTACCAACTGCTGCCCGCACCCTCCCCCCAAAACAAACTGGCTGTTTTTCCTCTAGCCAACCAAATAAAGCCAGGCTCTCAATAAATATTTGTTGAATGAATGAATAAATCAATGCATGGCTCAAGTGTAGAAAGCTTTTCAATCAATAATTTAAAAGCAAAACAACAAAAAAATCCTGTTGTGCTTTAGAGTTAATGAACTCTTAACAGTTGGTTGTTTCTTGGCAACTGTAGTTTTCCCAAGAATGAGATTAAATGGCTTTTTGCATCCCGTGTTTGGAAAGAGAACAGGACGTTTGCAGGAAGTATGCTCAGTTTGAATCCAGTTGAGCAAGTATGTAATTCTGTATTGTTTCTCTTTAGACAGTGAAAAACTGTTTTCTTCTTGTTAAAGAGAAAGTTTGAGACCAAGGAAATGTAAAAAGCAGGGACACCTGGGTGACTCAGTCATTAAGTGGCTGCCTTTGGTTTAGGTCCATGATCAAGCCCTGCATCAGGTTCTCTGCTCCACAGGAAGCCTGCTTCTCCCTCGCCCCCCACCCCTTGCTGCTTGTGTTCCCTCTCTCACTGTGTCTGTCAAATAATTAAATCTTTAAAAAATATATATAAAGCCGCAACACTAGGCCTGTTACTTAGCTGTGTGGTTCTGAGAGTTACTTTTCTAGACCAATTTCACATTTATAACCTCATACTGGGTAAGTGCATTTTAACTGTAGAGAGACTAATCCCTCTGAAAATGTAATGAACTTTTATCAGTGCTCTCCTCCAAAAAGATAAATACACAATTTTGCATATAATTTCGGGGATTCAAAGCCCCCAAAACTGACCCATAAACTCCTTTAGGTGGGGATCACCTGGGTAAATGCTCTTTAAGGTCTTCTGAGCTCTGTACCTGGTTCCAGTAATTTTTAACAGTTAAAAAAAAAGTACAGCACTTTGAGTTATGTTTATGTTTTTTACACTATGACTTTCATTCTAGAATCAGCTGTATTCCAAGAGATTCCTAGTTGCAGCAAAAGACTTTCTAGCCATAGTATTCTTTAAAATGTGACAAGCAGTTAAAAGTGTGACAGTCTGGTAATAGATGCTGAATATAGTTAATTATCCTGTTACAGTGCTAAAATTAATTTAAAAAAATGTACTGAATGAGTACTAATTCTTATCAAACAGTAGTTGGGATTTCCCTGGAGGTAAAGAGGCAGAGCCCCAGGGGCTTTCCAGAGACAAAAGAACACAGAAAAGATTAAAAAAAAATTATTTATTTCTCAGAGAGACCACATGTGAGCATGCACAAGCAAGGGGAGCGGGCAGGCAGAAGCAGCAGACTCCCCACTGAGCAGGGAACCCCACGCTGTACTCCATCCCAGGACCCTGGGATCATCATGTGAGCCCAAGGCAGGCGCCCCTTGAAGCAGGTTTGTTCAAAGATTTTCTTTTTGGATGAGAGAATATCACTTTTACATTAAAATAAGTGGATCTATCATGAAGTCAAATGCAGTGTCATATTTTTCAAGATAAAATATGAGACCTCGAAAAAATGTCCTGTTTGCTCATTCTTTGTCCCATCCCCAGGGGACACGCACTGCAGCAATTCGCTCCTTCACTTGATTCTCCAGTGGAAAAGTCAAGAAGCAGCCAATGGAAAATAAATAGTAGTATAACTTGACTTTTTGTAGGTGACTAGCACAAAGTGAAGGCATTGGGATAAAACAGTGAAGGACTACGCGTTTCCAAGACCTAGAGTTAGACTACAGCGTTTCCAGTGCCTGAGGAGGGCTTTCAGGTCGAGTCGCCAAAGTGTGCAGAAGACCGGGCCTTCCTTGCGCTTCAAGGGCGGCCAAAGCACACAAAATCATTTCTGCAACACTCAGACCAGCGTCAATGAAAATAAACCCGAGTTAGATACGTAGTGGCAATTCACAATCCCAGAGAAGATATATATATATATATATATATATATATATTTTTTTTTTTTTAAGATCTTATTTATTTATTTGACAGAGAGTGATCACAAGTAGGCAGAGAGGCAGGCAGAGAGAGAGAGGAGAAGCAGGCTCCCCGCTGAGCAGAGAGCACGATGTGGGGCTCGATCCCAGGACCCCGGGATCATGACCTGAGCGGAAGGCAGAGGCTTTAACCCACTGAGCCACCCAGGCGCCCTGAGAACAAATATTCTTGAGAGATAAAAGGGTCAAAGTGCTACAGATAGCGCTAAACGGGCTTGAGGAACTGACATTGACAGATGCCATCTTCCTCCTGCTTGTCAAATTCACCTGCTGTGGCATTTTAGAGACAAAGTATGGACGCCAGATTGTTTCCCATTAGGTTTGTGCAAAGCTGCCATTTCTAACAGACTCCGAATCTCCACACTTCATGAAAATCTAAAATGTCAATCAAGGCAGTCTTTGGTTTCACGAAGGTTTCGTTTTGCACCTGAACCGGGAGGTGGTGGAAAGTGAAATGGGAGATTTCCTTCTGGAACGTTCACGTAGGATTGACTGCGCACTTCTCAACCAGTCCGTCTTTACACCTTTCAAGTAAAGCGTCCTCCTCCCTCCCAGGCAGGGGTGTGCGGCAACGTTGGCCAACGGGGCCCCAAAATCAGACTGGCGAATCCAGCCGGAAGGAAAAGGGCGCAAGACGGGATTATCCCGGCGGGCACCCAGAAGCGCACGAAGCGGAGCTCCAGGGCTGACTTCGCGGTCGGCTCTAGAAACCGCTAGCCCTGAACGCCACCCTCTCTTTGCCCTATTACGAGAGAACGTGAGAAAGGCTCGTTTGTGCTTCCGGCGAATAAAGGAAACCCAATTCCTGACCTCCGTCTCACAACCCACAGAGCAGGTGCCTCCACACTAACACCGGCCCACTGAGAGAAGCCCCGCCCAGACTGGAAGAGGCCCCGCCTCCTCCGTAATGTTACGGAAATGAGGGCCTTCCGTAGAGGATGTCCCGCCCTCCTCCCCTTAGACGTTCCTAGCTCGCAGCCACCTAGGATATGCCTGCTTGTCCCTGACTTTTTTTCTCCTCGTCATGAGAACTGCCTCATGTGGCGTCCTTCTTTATTCTCCTCTTGGAAGCTCCGCGTGATCTTCAAGCGCTGAAACCGTTTCCAGGGAGGCAGGCGCCCGAAAGGCAGCCTGAGATCGTGACGTAATTTGAGCGCCGACGCAGGAAGGACCCTACTGCCTCTGGCATCCGCTTTGGTCACTCTCAGCTGAGCGGGGTTCTTGGAAGAGGCACGTGCTCTGCTGAATGGAGCTGGTGGCTGGTTGCTACGAACAGGTCCTTTTTGGGTTCGCTATACACCCGGAGGCGGATACAGGCGGCGACCCCAAAGAGGTAAGAAGGTGCGCGGGTAAGTCTGGTCGGGTTCCCTCACGGTGGAGGTAGGCACATCATCAGAGGTAAGTAAACGCATTGATCTCTTAGGGATTAATTGATGAATCAAACTCAAATGTGTAATCTAGTTTCTAAAACATAGAGTAGGCGTTTCCTAAAACGAGATCATGTCTCTTGGTTTTAGTAGATATTCTGAGCATGGTACAAGAAGGAAGCTGGCATTCCAGCCATCAGGCCAGTGGGTCATAGGTTATGGATTTAAGCCTCGCTGCTGTAAGTTGACACCCAGTTTTACGTGCTCAGGACTTAATGGAAGAACAGTTCGCCCTTTTACTGAGTTTTGTCTTGAAATTTTACTAAATATTAGGGCAGGTCAGGATAAACCCTTCATTGATAAAAAGAAAAAAAAAGTGTCTTGATTCATTCAGTACCTTTGGACCCTTTACCATGGTGCCATTAATTGGCAGTGGAGGTACAAAGAAGCCAAAGGAATGAATCTAACATAAGGAGAAGAGCAGAGGAGACAAATGCATGGAGAAAATGACAACAAAATAGAAGTATTTTCACTAGATGTGTGAGAAAAAAAAGTCAAGTAAATTGTCATTAGTGAAACAAGTAGTTAGGACATATCCAGGACTAGAAATAAGATCTTTTAACTTTTAAGCCAGTAATATTTTTTCCTAAGCAAATCTAAGTATCTCTTAGAAATCTGTTTTTTCAATACTTCTTTATGAAGTCAAGGTGTCAGTCTTGAACCAGAAAACTGGAAGTATATAACTTGACTAATTACTTTTGTTTATTTTGTTTCTACCTGGTTATTAATCTGCTTTTGGCTGAAAGGTGACATCTCTTGTGTGCTTAAAGATGATGTTATTGTGTTAAACTCATTGTAAAAAAGTTGCTCCGTTGTTTCAGACACATAGTAGTTCACACAGCAACCTCCTGAGTTATCCCTGTTTTATAGATGAGGAACCTGAAGTTGAGATCTATTGTGTGACCTGCTCAAGGCCACACAGCTAATAATCAGGAGACCTGGGCCTCAAGTCCCCAGGTGTCTCTGAAACACAAAGCTCTTACACTGTCCACTACTGCTGCTAAACCTAGACAGACAATAGCTCAGATAATCAACATTCCTTCTATAGTATGCACAAGCAAAGGTTGTTTTTGATTTATGGCTGTAGCAGCCCCACAGGAATATTGTGCCATTACTCAAGGAGGCTCCCTTGATCCTGGTTGATGGAAGCAGTGTCTGTTGCTGTAGTTCTTTAGAAATTACTTTGCAGTAACCCATCTTAAGTGTGTTCAGAGAGGTCTGATGGGTTTTTTTCTTCTTCTTTGGTTTGCTTTGCTAATACTTTTGATGCATCTTCAGTTTGAAGTGTGTATGTGCGTTCAGCTGTCAGTCATTCTTTGCACTCAACCAGTCTCTTATTCAATCCAAAAGTTGCATATCAATAAGCATAGAGTTCTTGAGACCTAATCATTGGTCATTCTAATCACTTATATTGGTACTAATGGAAGGAAACATACTCCTTATCCTGTTTATTTTTCTTTATAAGACTTGTTGTTATACTCATCTGCACGCGACATCATATTTGTTTACTGTTTGTCTCTCTCACCGGGATGGCAGTTCTATTAGAATAAGGACTTTCTTTTCTTCACTGCTCTATATCAACTGTCTACACTGATGCCAAGCACACAGTAGTCATTTAGTATTTGAGTGAATGAACGGTATGCAAGTCTCACGTATAAGTAAATATATAAGCCGTTAAAGATTTGGATAGGACCTTAAAGTAGTCTGGTCTCCATAATTGCTTTGGAGTCATGATACCCAGCATTGCCCTCCCATTTCCTTGCTGCCTGCTGTATTTCTCAGGTTGTTTGTTTCTTTATTTCTCAGGTTCTGCTATCATTGCATTTTTTTTTCCTTGTTCATAAGTATCTATTGGTAGTTTTCATGAATTGTGGAACCAGTTATGTGTTTCTAGAAAACTATGATACGATTGTAACATTGTGTATTTAAATCTCCAGCAAAAATGGACTTCTGAGGCTGACTTCACTCACCATGCCCACACTGCCTCCTTGTCAGCGGTGGCTGTAAATAGTCGTTTTGTAGTCACTGGGAGCAAAGATGAAACAATTCACATATATGACATGAAGAAGAAGATAGACCATGGGGCCCTGGTGCATCACAATGGTGAGAAAATTATGTCCTCTAATATGTTAAGGTATCATTACTTTACAATTTGACTTCAGTTGAAGAACTCATTAGATGTCTATTTTGTAGCAGGTTCTGTGCTAGGAAATACAGAAATGAGAAAAATGTGTTTTTTTTTAATCCTTAAATTCTCACAGCCCATATTGGGAGACAGAGGGGAGGCACTTCACTCACACTGAGGGGAGTAGGAGGAAGCGACTTTTCACTGAAAACTTCCCCAAAATGACATCTGACTGAATTGTCTTAGAAGAGAAGTACCAGTTAGCCAGGCAGGAGATAGGGCGTTCCAGACAGAGCAGAAGCATGAGGAGCACGGGAGCAGACTCGTGTTCATAGCTGACTTTATTGAGAGAGTATCACGTGCCCAGCAATGCGCCAAGAAGCTACAGTTGTACCTTCTGTTCGTAGAAGACAAAACCGAGATTCAAGGATGTAAACTTGACTTGCCCATGGTTATAAAACAGGGGAACAAGAACTCACACCTAGGTCTAGAGCCCATAATTTTTAACCGCTGTGTGCCTGGGGAACTGTAAGCAAGTTGATATTATGAGAAGGTTAAAACAGGGTGGGGTGACTGGCCAGGTCCTGCGTGGTCCTTGAGAAGAAGAGGTTAGGGATTGATTTTCAAGTTCAGGTCATGCCTGGGTTTTCCACAGCGATGGTGAAGTTGTCCAGGATGGTGGTAGATCAATGAGTAGGGAGACTGAATAGGTGTGTGTGTGTTCTTTTTTTTTTCCAGTATTGAACATTACGGTGTTTTTATTGTATTTCCCAGGGATACTCTGCTAAGGATGTTGGTTTCCTGCAATTAAAGGCAGATGAGGCCACCATGCATTGGTTCTAGCAGTATATTTGAAGTGGACAGTGTCTTTTTTAGGGCCTTTGCAACTTTGACAAGCATTCTCCTTTTTGAAGCTTTTTTTGTTTGTTTGTTTTGTTTTGTTTTGTTTTGTTGACAGAGAAAGAGAGGTCACAAGTAGGCGGGGAGGCAGGCAAAGAGAGCGGGAAGCACCCTGAGGTCATGACCTGAGCTGATGCCAGACACTTAACTCACTGAGCCACCCGGCACCCGCATTCTCCTTTTCAACAGAAGCTAGGCTTTGAGTGAATTCAACACAAGTTCCTTTTCCATTCTGTCTCCTGATCCCAGTTCACACAAGAAAGTTTCTCTGTCCCTTGAGCATGGAAGAAATAAGTAAAATAAGTCTGGTCTGCCTAAAGCCACTGGTTCAGGTGTTCCCCAACAGGAAAAGGAGTGACTGAGAAGGAATTTGGATGGGGATGAAGTATGGTTCCTGATTTCTTTCATTCCTTGCGTAACTCCTGTTTGTTTGGATTTTTCAAATATTTTTATTTATTTATTAGCACATGAGTTGGGGGAGAGGCAGAGGGAAAGGGAGAAACAGACTGCCCCGTGGGTGGGGAGCCCAATGCGAGGCTCCATCCCAGGATCCTGAGATCATGACCTGAGCCGAAGTCAGGTGCTTAACCAACTGACCTACCCAGGCGCCCCCAACTCCTGTTTTTCTAATAGTTGGTAATAGAACAGCTCTTTTCCAAAGTAGGAAATAGGATAATAGGAAAGAGGAAAACGGGCAAAGATGGCTAAAGACTCCCGCTTTGATAAAGTTGTATGTAATCCCATATATTATTAGTGCTTTTTGGGGTGGAGGGGTGCAAAATTGTTCATCAGAGATCTTTGACTCTTTCAATATAAAGGACAACATAAAGGGTTGAGTTGGATGTGGCAGATGAACAACGACGACCCCAGGGTTCATACCCTTATTCTGAAAAGGACAAAAAAGTAAATATTTAGGCTTTGTGTCTGTGTTTTTGGTTTTGATTATTTGGCTCTGCTTTTGCAGTGTAAAAACAGCCATAGACATTTTGGAAGTGAACAAGTGAGTCTGTGTTTCAGTAAAACTGCATTTATGAAAACAGGCCACCAGCCAGGTGTGGCTTACAGACAGTAGTCTGTTGACCACTGAGCTATAGGGCAGTTAAGTTGGGTGACAGGCTTCAAAGGATAGGGAATTTGACTTGAGGATAAATGTATAATGGTCTGCATTGCTTTGGGGAGTTAAAAGAATGCTGGCTTCTTCTATCACCTCATCCTTACAGTGAGGTTAATATTTGAGGACAGTGAATACGTATGTCTTCCAGTTGCAAGAGCTGTAGGAGAAATTCGTGGGAGATGCAGGCTTTAGTCTGGGCAGAGGGGAGTGGAGTGTGTTGTGAAGTTGAAAAGATAAAGGAAAATTTGTGAACCACAGAAGGGAGATTACAGAGAGCATAGTTGAATAGTGGAACAATTTATAAAATGGTTCTAGTAAATCTTTTTTAAAGATTAAAATTTAAAAAAATTTTTAACTAATCTCTACACCCAATGTGGGGCTCAATCAACCCCGAGATCAAGAGTCATATGCTCTACCAACTGAGCCAGCCAGCACCCCTCTAATAAATTCTTATGACAGTGAATGAGAACTATGTACAAATCAAAAGCAAGTCTGGAGGGATAGTGATTGGACTGTGGATGATTAGGTCACGAACTCACTGTTTCGAAAGTAGAAGTCATATGGTTGTACATCTTGGTTTTTTCCCCAGATTAGCTGGTTTACTAGTTGGTTTTGTGTGACTTCTGATCAAACAATCCTCACCAGCCATCTCCTAAATTTATGATTGTGGAGATATAGAGCCAGAAAGTGAACTGATTTGCTGTGTCTACAACTAGAGAAATTCTGCTGAAAATATTTTCGATAGCCTTGAAACTGTATGTTCTTATATTAAAAGAAAGGATTTCTTAACCTAAGACTTTAAGGTATATTTCAGTAATACTAAGACATTAGATGTTTACTTACTTTCAAACCAATAATGTAGTTTGCATTCAAAATGAATATTAAGTTTGCCTTTCTTGGTTTTTCCACAGGCACAATAACTTGCCTGAAATTCTATGGCAACAGGCACTTAATCAGTGGGGCAGAAGATGGACTCATTTGTGTATGGGATGCAAAGAAGTGGGAGTGCCTAAAGTCCATTAAAGCTCACAAGTGAGTCTGGCCCTTTCCCATTGGTGGTCTCTAGGAGCCAGTCACGTTGGGGACTAACTGTTGGTTTCCTTTTAGAGGACATGTGACATTCCTTTCTATTCACCCATCCGGCAAGTTGGCCCTGTCTGTGGGTACGGATAAAACGTTAAGGTAAGTCGTTAATGCTGAGAGCATCTTTTCTAAGTTGTGGTCTTTGTTGTCCAGGGACAACAGGAAGCTACCATCAGGGTATATTTTAGTCCAATAATTAGATTCATTTTTTTGTCTCATCTCATGGCTATCAGCTATTGAAAGGTAATGCAGTACAAGAAAAAGTGCAAAGCTAGTGAACATTTTCACAATGGTAGAGAAAAAATGACAAGCTCTGTGTTCACATGGACACTGTACATTCCAATCATTGCAAGCTGTGAAATGAAGAGGACGGGGGTCCTAAAACAAATGTTTTAAGATGTTTAATATGTTTAATATATAAAATGTTAAAAATATGTTTAATATGTTTAAAATGTCTAAAATGTTTTAATATGTTTAATATATTTTCCAAATGTTTCACCTCCTAAAACATTTGTTTTAAATGTTTTAAATGTTTTAAAACAAATGTTTTAATATGTTTAATATATTTTCCAAATATTTCACCTCCTAAAACAAATGTTTTAGGAGGTGAAATATTTGGAAAATATATTAAACATATTAAACATATGACAGGGGTCTAGGAATGGATGAGTTAATCTTGCTTGGTAGTATATATTTCAGTGTTGCTGTAAGAAACACGATCATTCTAACTAGCTGCCTATGTAGTAAATTGTCGTTTAAGTTGGTCTTCATTATGTTTCCCTCTATACATAGTAAAAGTGATCATGTTATAAGTGAGCTTCCTTTTTTGCAGAACGTGGAATCTTGTGGAAGGCAGATCAGCATTCATAAAAAATATAAAACAAAGTGAGTAATTTGGAATGTTTTTTATAACTTCATAGAATATGATAATATATACTTTACATATATACCTTTATTTCCCTTCATGATGGTGGTTATCTCCTAGGGCAATGCTTTAGGTTATTTTCTATTCCCATTTTAAGAGTATGTATTTATTTGAGAGAGCACAAGCAGGGGGAGTGGCAGGCAGAGGGAGTCGGGGAAGCAGGCTCCCCACTGATCAGGGAGCCCAATATGGGACTCGATCCCAGGACCCCCCATGACCTGAGCTGAAGGCAGATGCTTAACCAACTAAGCCACCAGGCGCCCCCCCATTCCTTTCCCATTGTGGATTGGAATTCTTGTCATAACTATCACCTACCAGTTCTATGACTTAATGATTCTTTTGAATCCAGTTCATTTTCTAAAACTTAACGTGCAAAATATATAACAGAAGTTCATTGTGAGGGTTAAATAGGATATTTATCCCATCCCATATGGATGGGAAAATGCACAATGCAACTATTTGTTCTTTTTATTACTACTCTGATCATTTCATTTTTTGTTTATGAAATCAAGAAGCTTTGGTTTTTAACTAACAGATGCTCACATAGTGGAATGGTCCCCAAGAGGAGAGAAATACATAGTCGTCATACTGAATAAAATAGATGTCTATCAGCTTGACACTGCGTCTGTTAGTGGCACCATCACAAATGAAAAGAGAATATCTTCTGTTACGTTTCTTTCAGTAAGTGATCAGAAATCAGTGGTGGAATCTTAGTGTCTTTGGTGATGGTTGGAATTGGTGATGACATTCTGGATATTCTTTTTCTCTCTGCTAGGAGTCTGTCCTTGCAGTGGCTGGAGATGAAGAAGTCGTAAGGTTTTTTGACTGTGATTCACTAATGTGCCTCTGTGAGTTTAAAGCTCACGAAAACAGGTATTTTTTTTTTTTGCCAGTCTCTGTGTATGTATGTGTAGAGTCTTCAATAAATGTTACATATGTAGTAGTTTCATAAAGCAGGGTACATGTTTTCTCATGAGCAAATATGGAGATAGACTTCCTACATATATATGATTTCTGGTGTGTGAGAGGATAGTGGAAATGTTTTCTTGGCATTAAGTAATGCAAAAGTGGGGAAGTTGGCACCAGGACTCGTGATCGCACAAGATCTTTTCCCACTAATATTATTAAACTTGTGGCCTGAAATCAACCAAATATGAAGAGGAACAAAGAAATCAAGCAGTCGAGCTTTGCTAGGACCTCTATTGTCCTTTTACTCTACTCCCCTTGTCCACTTCTTCCCCCTTTGTACCCTAGTTGTTTTTCCCACAGGAGAATATGTGACAGTACCGACTTCTGTTTCATGCTGGTCTTTCTTAACCTGTTGGTGGAGACACTGATTCTCAGAGTAAACAGCTAAGTGGCTTGGCCAAGATTACCCCACTGTTAGGTGAGGGACCTGGGACCCAAACCCAGTTCTGTCTGCCTCTGCTTTTTCTCCTGTTTTAGAAAAGGTGATAATGTGCAGTTATACTGTAATATGTTTCATTTGTATGTTCTTCTGTGTCTTAAATAAGTTCCAGTTTTTATTTTCTAAATAACTCTTTTTGAATACTCTGAATACTACAGCCAGTGTACAGGCCCTGGTTTTTCCCTGCATTGGGAAGTGTTCGTTCAAGGCCATTTCAAATGTACTGTTAACACTAGAACACTTAAGGTAGCCCTTCACGTATTTTGCCGTTCGTCCATTCATTTAACAGGTATTTGTGAGCATCCATTTAGAACTGAACTAAGTTTTTTTAAATGATGAACAAAAAAGACAAGGGCTTGTATTTGTGTTTCTTGTAGTGGAGCAGCAGATGATAAACAAGGAAGCAGATAATTGTAACAGGAAGGAAACAGAAAGGTGTGCCTTAAGAATAATAGCAGTAATTTGTATGATCGGGCAAGGGAGAGGGTAGGACTTTACAGATGAAGAGAGCTGTTTCCCAAGGGCGGAGAGAACCAAAGGCATAGTGCACCCTAGGGAGGAAAGAGCTGGGCGTATTTTAGCAACAGATGAAAGAGCTTTGTGACTAGATCAGAATGAGCCATGCTGCATGGCCTTGTAAACGGGTGAGAAGTTTAGATTTTATACCAAGGGCCTTTGTAGATTTTGTTTTGTTTATTTCTCACTATGGAAAAATTTAAAGGCAGACAGACCAGTTTAAGGAAGTGACCCCCATAGACCCACCACCCAGCTTCAGCAGTTGTCCGTTTATGGCTAGACTTGCTTTTTATATACGTTCCCAGCCCCTTCCTCCTTCCTGTGTTTTTTGTTTGTTTGTTTTTTTAAAGATTTTATTTATTTGACAGAGACACAGTGAGAGAGGGAACACAAGGTGGCGGGGGGTGGGAGAGGGAGAAGCTGGCTTCCTGGTGAGCAGGGAGCCCAATGTGGGGTTTGATCCCAGGACCCTGGGATCATGACCTGAGCCAAAGGCAAAAGCTTAATGACTAAGCCACTCAGGCACCCTGCCCTGTGTTATTTTTAAAAGGATCCTAGTTTTGTAGGATTTTAAACCTGGGAGTAACATGATTTGATTCATGATTTTAGCCAGTTAGGCTACCCAGTGGTCCAGAAGAACAATGGCAGTAGCTTGAATGAGGGTTTGTGGCACTGGAGGTGAAAGAAATGGATATGTAAGAGGAAGCCATGTTTATTTCTCTTGTCCTGCTTGTCTCTTCATCCTGAACTTGGAGACTCTTGAGGTTAGGGACTTAAATATCTTTATTTCCTTTATGATAACATAATTATAGTTATGATCATCCTGTTGACTCTTTTTTAAACATTTTTAAATTTAAATTCAATTAATTAACATAAAATGTGTTATTGGTTTCAGAGGTACAGGCCTGTGATTCATCAGTCTTATATAATACCCAGCGGTCATTACATCACATGTCCTCCTTAATGTCCATTACCTAGTTACCCCACTTGTTTCCTATGCATAAGAGTAAGAGTCTCTTATGGTTTGTCTTCCCCTCTGGTTCGTCTTGTTTTATTTTTTCCTTTCTTCCCGTATAATCCTGTTTTGTTTCTTAAATTCCACATACGAGTGAGATCATATCATAATTGTCTTTCTCTGATTGATTTATTTTGCTTAGCATAATATCGTCTAGTTCAAGCCATGTCATTGCAAATGATAAGATTTCATTGTTTGTTTGTTTTTTAATGGCTGTGTAATAATGCCATTGTATATTTACCACGTGTTCTTTATCCATTCCTCTGTGGATGGACAGCTGGGCTTTTTCCATAGTTTGGCTATTGTGGACATTGCTGCTATAAACATTGGGGTGCACGTGCCCCTTCAGATCACTACGTTTGTATCTTTGGGTTAAATACCCAGTAGTACAATTGCTGGATTGTAGGGTAGCTCTGTTTTCAGCTTTTTGAGGAACCTCCATAATGTTTTCCAGAGTGGCTGCACGAGCTTGCATTCCCACGTCTGTCATTTCCTGACTTGTTAATTTCAGCGATTCTGACTGGTTTGAGGTGGTACTGCATTGTGGTTTTGATTTGTGTTTCCCTGGTGACAAGTGATGTGGAGCATTTCTTTGTGCGTCAGTTGGCCCTTTGGAAGTCTTCAGAGAAATGTCTGTTCAGGTCTTCTGCCCATTTCTTGATTGGATTATTTGTTCCTTAGTGTTGAGTTTGATAAGTTCCTAATAGGTTTGGATACTAGCCCTTTATGTGATTTGTCATTTACAAATATCTTCTCCCATTCTGTCTGTTGTCTTTTGGTTTTGTTGACTATTTCCTTTGCTGTGCTAAAGCTTTTGATCTTGATGAAGTCCCAATAGGTCATTTTTGCCTTTGTTTCCCTTGCCTTTGGAGACCTATCTAGCAAGAAGTTGCTGCGGTCAAGGTCGAAGAGGTTGCTGCCTGTGTTCTCCTCTAGGATTTTATGGATTCCTTTCTCATACTTCGGTCTTCCATCCATTTTTAGTCTATTTTTGTGTATGGTGTTAAGGAAATGGTCCAGTTTTATTTTTCATGTGGCTGTACAGTTTTCCCAACACCATTTGTTGAAGAAACTTTTTTCCATTGATATTCTTTCCTGCTTTGTCAAAGATTAGTTGACCATAGAGTTGAGGGTCCAGTTCGGTGTTTTCTGTTGTATTCCATTGATCTGTATGTCTAGTTTTATGGGAGTACCATATAGTCTTGATGATGACAGCTTTGTAATAGAGCTTAAAGTCCAGAATTGTGATGGTACCAGCTTTGGTTTTCTTTTTCAACATTGCTTTGGCTAGTTGGTGTCTTTTCTGGTTCCATACACATTTTAGGATTATTCCAGCTCTGTGAAAAATGCTGATGGTATTTTGATAGGGATTGCACTGAATGTATAGATTGTTCTAGGTAGCATAGAGTTTTGTTGTTGTTTTGTTTTGTTTTGTTTTTTTAAAGATTTTATTTATTTATTTGAGAGAGGCAGTGAGAGAGCATGAGCGAGGAGAAGGTCAGAGGGAGAAGCAGACTCCCCGTGGAGCTGGGAGCCTGATGCGGGACTCGATCCCGGGTCTCCGGGATCATGACCTGAGCCGAAGGCAGTCGTCCAACCAACTGAGCCACCCAGGCGTCCCTGTTGTTGTTGTTTTTTAAGATTTTACTTTGACAGAGTGCTCACAAGCAGGGGAAACAGTAGGCAGAGGGAGAGGGAGAAGCAGGCTCCCTACAGAGCAAGGAGCCCAATGTGGGGCTCAATCTCAGGACCCTGGGTCATGACCTGAGCTGATGGCAGACACTTAACCGACTGAGCCACCGAGGTGCCTCTAGGTTGCATAGACATTTTAGCAACGTTTTGTTGTACCAGTCCATGAGCATGGAACATTTTTCTATTTCTTTGTCTTCCTCTATTTCTTTCCATTAGTTTTCTGAGCACAGATCCTTTGCCTCTTTGGTTAGGTTCATCCCTAGTTGTCTTATGGTTTTGGGTGCAATTGTAAATGGAATTGGCTCCTTAATTTCTTTTTTTTTTCTGTCTCATTGTTAGTGTATAGGAATGAAACTGATTTCTGTGCATTGATTTTATATCCTGCCACTTTGCTGAATTTCTGTATGCGTTCTAGCGGTTTGGGGTGGAGTCTTTTGGGTTTTCCACATAGAGTATCATGTCCTCTGCCAAGAGTGAGAATTTGGTTTCTTTGCCAATTCGGATGCTTTTATTTCTTTTTGTTGGTCTGATTGCTGAGGCTAGGACTTCTAGTACTATGTTGAACAGCAGCAATGATAGTGGTGGACAGTCCGTTTTATCTTGGAATTTGGACCCTGAAAAGGACTCACTGACTCATGGGAATGTGAAGCATAGTTAGATTTTAGTCCTGTTCCTTATGCAGTTTGGAAGCACTTGGAACACTGAAAAATCAAGAGACATGCATAGAAGCTTTATGACAATATCATACTATCTGGGAGAAAGGAGCCTTTATAGTGTTCATATTTCTATTCTAGGGTAAAAGACATGTTCAGTTTTGAAGTTCCAGAGCATCATGTTATTGTTACAGCCTCGAGTGATGGTTTCATCAAAATGTGGAAGCTTAAGCAGGATAAGGTCAGTGTCTTAACACAGTATAAATCAGTATAAATGCACTTTAAGGCAAGTCTTACTATCAGTGTTGCTTTGAATTAAGGGAGGCCGAATAATTTTCAGGGCAGAAATCTTTAAAGAAACTTAGTCTCTTCCATGTATGTTTGATAGTCATAGTTATAAAGTTGGGCTTCGAGAGTTACCTTGGAGGTTAGTGTTGGTGAGTCTGAGCTGGCGGGGTACCAGAACTCCTGCTTTTGCAGGCAGAGAAGTGCTACTTTTTTCTCTTTTGTTTGTATATCGATATTCTCTGTAAGATTTTGTTAGTTAAAAATACTGCCATTACTAAAAATTTGAAAATTACCGATTGATAATGGAACTAAACAATAATTTTGAACTAGGTAATTGCAAAATTAAATTCCCTTTAGTAGTCCACTCTTACAGATCCCCTTGGTTTATTATTCTTGATTGTCCTATAAACATATCTGTGAATGCGGTTTGTTGCGTGTCTGTGCAGGGTTCTCCGTTAAAACCTAGAAATGAACAAGACATGGTCCTTTTCCTTAATGAATTACAGTTTCTGAATAGTCAGAAACATGCTCTGAAGGACACAGCCAAACCAAATGTGAATCAAGATAATAGATTTCTTCTAAGCAGTATGTTTTATTCTCAAGAAAATACTATAACTTTTAAATAAAAAACTTAAAATTCCGACTGGCCGGCTCAGAAAAGTATGCAACTTTTGATCTTGGGATTGTAAGTTCAAGCCCCACATTGGGTGTAGAGATTACTTAAAAAAATAAAATCTTAAGAAAATAATAAGTTCATTTGATAAAGGAAAAAGAAATTACTTAAAATTCCCCTATATTATCATGAATTCTTCTTCTGTTTTAGAAAGTTCCTCCATCTTTACTCTGCGAAGTAAAAACTAATGCCAGGCTGACATGTCTTGGAGTGTGGCTAGACAGAGTGACAGACACGCCAGAAAGCCTTCCTTCAGCTGCAGAGCCTTCTGGTAAGTGAAAGTCAACATTTTTAGAAAACTTGTTAGCTCTTGAATTGTTGATATGGAGGAGATCCGGGTAACTTTATTGTCAACCTTGTTTATTTGAAGAGGGGAAAAGTGGTCTTTAAATGTACTGTCTCTTGTGTTTTAGTAAGTAAAAAACAGTCCAAAATCAACAAAAAGGAAGCCAGCGATGTCGTGCAGGAAGAAGAAAGGCAGTCCATACCTGACTCAAAGAAATGTGGTTTAACTGGTGGCAGTAATAAGGCAATGAAAGCAAATACTCCGGTGTCAGCCAAGAAGAGGAAAATGGTAGAAATGTTGGAAAAACAGAAGAGAAAAAAGAAGAAAATACGAATGACACAGTGAATCCCACATTTCTCCTATGAGAAAAACTTCTTAGATGGAATCATTTTTTTCAATGTACTCCCCCACCCCCCCAAGTAAAAGCTAGAAATTTCTTCTTTTGGAGAAAATGTACAGCTTAAAAACAAAACAAAACAAAAAAACACTTTTATGTGTTTATTTTTAACAGTGGCAAAACTATTTTTGGTAGGCAACATTTTATTATATATCATGGTGATATATACTGTTAATGTGTAATACATTAATTTTTACTGTTGTATAAAACAAATAAAGATCTTTTCAAAATATTGTAATTTAAAATATACACAGGTTTTTTCTTTCTTTTTTTTTTTTTTTTTTTTAAGATTTTACTTATTCACCTGAGAGAGAGAGCAAGCAAGCATGAGTAGGGGGAGCTGGAGAGGGAGGGGGAGAAGCAGGCTTCCCGATGAGCAGGGAGCCCAACGCAGGGCTTGATCCCAGGACCCTGAGATCACAACCCAAAGCCAAAGGCAGACACTTAATGGACTGAGCCACCTAGGTGCCCCTAAAATATACACAGTTTTGAACACTCTTTACCAGGGATGGGTAAGAGTTGAAGTTTTCCTCCTAAATGGGGGAAATATGATAAAACTGCCTTACTTTGGCTGGTTCAATTGGCTCTAGTAATTTCAATGCAGATTTTGTTCATTTTGGTAAGAACAGTATAAAAAGATTTTCATTCCAGGAGGCAATTTAAGTCAAAAATCATGGACACATGAAGCAAGTATCTATAAAGCATATGTTTAAACTTAGAACTGTGTGCATAACAAAGTTAAGAGGGAGATTACCAAACCTCATTAAATTACTTGGCTTCCAAGCTGTGGATGACAAGATAAGTGAAGGGTCAGAAAATGACATTTTCAGGGTGTTTTTCATCTGTTTCAGGCCAACAAAAAAAAATTCACTTAGTTAATCTAGCAAAAGTAGTCTTTAATTCAGCCTGTTGATTATAATCTTGTCATCTCTTACTGTATCCTCCAGTGGATTCTTGGGTGGTTTGAAAAGACACATTAATAGAGGATTCGTAGATTTGAACTGGCTGATCGGCTGCCAAATACCTGAGGCCAACAGGGAATCCCTCCTGCTCAGGCAAAATGAGACCTCTGACATTTGGACACTGAATTGCCACTCCCTTCACAGGAAGGAAATCATCTAGGCAATGAACCAAATTCTGTGTTCCAACATGTCAGTCCACCTCTTCATTACCTTCAGGCCTACCAGCAAAGATGAATATGGTTTTGGGGTTTTTTGCTATGTTTTTGTTTAATAATTTTTTAGAACAGTTCAAGGTTTATAACAAAATTGAGAGGAATGCACAGAGATGTCCTGTATGCCCCCTTCCTCTATACATGCCCAGCCGCCCCCATGATCAACATCATTCCTAAGAATGGTACACTTTTTACCAAGGATGAATGTACATTGATGTATCATAACCACCCAGAGTTCAAAATTGACCTTAGGGATCACTGTTGATGTGTACACTGTAGGGACAAATGTATAATGACATATTAATATGATCCACGTACTTCCTCTGCCCTGAAACAACTCTTGTGTTCTGCCTGTTCATCTCTCCCCTACCCGACTTCTCATAATCACTGATCTTTTCATTGCCTCCATACTTTCGCCTTCTCCAGAATGTCATGTTGTTAATCAGAGTATTGTAACCTTTTTAGATTGGCTTCTTTCACTTGGTAACCTGCATTAAGTTTCTTCTATGTCTTTTCATGGCTTGATGAGTCGTTCCTTCTTAGTGCTCAATTGTATTCCGTTGTCTTGTGTACCACAGTTTACCTTTCACCTACTGGGGGACATCTTGGTTGCCTCCATGTTTTGGCAGTTGCAGTAAATATCCATGCCCAAGTTTTTGGATGGAGAGGTTTTCAACTCCTTTGGGTAAATACTAAGTAGTATGATTGATGGGCTGTATGGTAAGAGTATGTGTACTTTGGTGAGAAGCTACCACACTGTCTTCCCAAGTGGCTGTACTGGTTTTCATTCCTACCACCAATGTCTGAGGGTGCCTCTTGTTCCACATCCTCACCCAACTTCAGGTGTTGTCAGTGTTCTGGATTTTGGCCAGTTTTGTGTGTAGTGGTATCTCATTTTCATTTCATTTCATTTGCATTTCCCTGAGGACATATGTGGAGCATCTTTCCATATGCTCATGTGCCATCTGTATGTCTTTGGTGAGGTGTCAAAATATCTGTTTTGTTTTGTTTTTTAATAAAACTGTTTCCTTACTAATTGAGTTTAAGGGTTCTTTGTATTTTCGATAGCAAACCTTTATCAGATGTGGGATGGCTGAGGTGGAATGGGTGCTGGTTGGGAGTGTCCCAGTGCATGAGGTATTGGGGCATTCCTGGTGAAATGCTGAAGTCAGGTGCAGGCCTGTTGGGTCCCAGAACACCCTGTGCTAGGACCACCTTGGTGGACAGCTGGAGTTGGTGTGTTAGGAGTCCAGGGCTCACTGGAGCAACCCAAGCAGTTGGGCTAGAGCACCTGGACCCTGCTCCCTGCCATGCTATCCAGGTGGAGGGGGAATGTAAACCAAGGCTCTCACTGGCATCTCCTACCCCAGAGAATTCCAGTAGTTCTCCCACCATTTGATAGACATTCTAGAGTTAATAAATGGATTTCCTTTACTTAATAGTTTAGTTAACAGCCTTTAAACTGTTGGTTCTTTTTTTTTTTTTTTTTTTTAAGATTTTATTTGAGAAAGTGTGTGGAAGAGAGTGCGAATATAAGTGTTTGGAGGGAGGAAGGGCAGAGGGAGTGGGAGAAGCAGACTCCCCATAGAGTGGGGAGTCTGATGTGGGGCTCAATCCTGGGATCCTGGGATCGTGACCTGAGCGGAAGGCAGAGGCTTTACCCCACTGAGCCGCCCAGGCGCAGGTGCCTGAACTACTGGGTTTTTTGCGGTACTCCAGGGATGAGGAAATCCACATGTGGGTTCCTCAGTGATGTTACTCCCTGCTGTAGGTTGTTGCTTTGGTAGTGCGGTCTCATTGTAACCATGTCACTGTATCTTCTGCCCTTCTCTATGTGGTCCCTCTATTCATTGTGCAGAAGCTATTCAATCAACATTAGTTCTTCAGAAGTAATTCTCTACATGCAGGTGTAGATTCAGTGTGTCCATGGGGTAAAGTGAATGCAGGGTCTTCCTATGGCACCATCTTGAACCACCTCTCTCCTCCTCATGTTTTAAGCTGATTTAATAAACCATGTGATTCAAGCATTTTATTTTATTTATTTTTTCTTCAATTTCTTTTTTTTTTTAAAGATTTTATTTATTTATTTGAGAGAGAGGCAGTGAGAGAGCATGAGCGAGGAGAAGGTCAGAGGGAGAAGCAGACTCCCCGTGGAGCCGGGAGCCCGATGCGGGACTCGATCCCGGGTCTCCGGGATCATGACCTGAGCCAAAGGCAGTCGTCCAACCAACTGAGCCACCCAGGCGTCCCATGATTCAAGCATTTTAGGTTAGTCTGTGAGCCTTGCTGCTCAGTGACTTCTGGCAGAACTTACCTGGTAGTATCCTTGGAAGCCATTACACTGACAACAGGTCATATAAAACTGTATAATTTTGGGGGGGAATTCATGTTCATTCTGTTTCTTTTTTCCATGTAGAAATGTATAGTCTGCATATAGTCTTCACCATCTAAATGTTGAATTGTCTACTTTGATACTTGTGTGTGAGCAGATTCTCATCACAAATTCACTCTTTCCCAGTTTAGACTGTGCCATGCTGCCATGATGACTGTTTTGTGACATGAAACCTTCTTGAGCACAGGTCCCCCCATTCTTTCCTTTTGTTTAACCACACCCTTAAGTGTACCCTCGGGGCATAGCATCCTTGATCTGCCCTGGAGACAGGAGACACATGCAAGTCTACTTGTACTGTGGCAGCCAAAGAAACACTCTGTCCCCCTAATAAGCCATTACTTGCCAAGCTAGACTTGTCAGCCTTTCTCTTGAGTCTTATGACTTCTTTGACCTTTGGTGGTTCTTTTGCATACACCCCCCTTTCACAGAACACATGTAATGGCCTGGGATAGTCAGGGGCAGCTTGACTGATGACTTTTTAATAAAAAATGAGATTGAGGGAGCGCCTGGGTGGCTCAGTGGGTTAAAGCCTCTGCCTTCAGCTCAGGTCATGGTCTCAGGGTCCTGGGATGGAGCCCCACATCAGTCTCTCTGCTCAGCAGGGAGCCTGTTTCCTCCTCTCTCTCTGCCTGCCTCTCTGCCTACTTGTGATATCTGTCAAATAAATTTTTTAAAAAATGAGATTGAGTTTTTAGACAAGGATAAAAAGGTATTTCTGGCAGAAGAAACGGGGTGCTATCTCAGCTAAGAGACATTTAACTGCAAGAAACAAAGAGCAGCTCTGTTTATTCCAAACTTCAACATAGGGCATGGGGATGGATTTATAACAGGCACAGGTGCATCTGACAGAAGCTATGGTACAAAGAGAACCAGAGCTCAGAAAGGGACAGGGTGTGATCAGGGTAATCTCTCCCTCTTGTCTCCTTCTCTCTCTGCATATTGTTTTCATTCTTCTTTCTGCAGACCAGCCTCTCCTTTTATTCCACATCTGCTCATTCATTCAACACATGCTTACTGAGCATCCACTGTGTGCCAAGCACTATTCTAAGTGCTGCATAAACACCCTCATTCTCTAGGAACTTACATAGTAGGGTGGGGAGATGATTTTATAATTAGTAAGTTATACAGCACTAAATATGGAGGTAAGTGCCATGGGGGAAAATACGCTGAGAACTGCATATGCATTTCAATTTTATTTTAGTTTATTTTTGAAGATTTATTTATTTGCGAGAGAGCACAAGCAGGAGGCAGAGGAAGAGGGACAAGCAGGCTCCCCACTGAGCAGGGAGCCGGATGCAGGTCTTGATCCCAGCACCCTGAGATCACAACCTGAGCCAAAGTCAGACCCTTCACCAAGTGAGCCACCCATTTTAAACCAGATGATCCGGGAAGGCCTCACTGAGGAAGTGACAGCTGAATAAAGACATAAAGGAGATGAGGTGGTGACCTGGGAGATGATCTGGGAAGTGCTGGGCAGATGAAGAAACAGGTGCAAATGCTCAGAGGTGGGGACAAGGAGGCTGAAGCATGAGCAAAGGCGAGATGAAAGTGAGCTGAGGGCAGGGAGGTAGATGTGTAGGATTTCACAGGCCATTGCATGAGAAAGGGGGCCACTGGGTTTTAGTTGAGGAATGACACAGAAGCAACGTAATGTGAAGTTAAGATTGTAGATAATTTACTTAATTCTCTGTGGTTCAATTTCTTTAAGTCTAAAGGACAGGAGTAAGATCATGGTTTAAGTTTACACCTGAATAGAGAGGAAGGCATCCCCAAATCCATTCTGAGCTAGTTTTAAGTTAAGTCCCATTGTTGGTTGTTCAGCATCTTCCAGAAACTCAGTGAGGGTCTGGCGTACTGGAATTACTCAAGTTCTTCTTAGTCAGATCTTATCTGATTTCCCTGGTTAGAATTAGTTACAGTAAACACAGGCTTCAGTTTTGGTATCTCAAAGGCAGGAACTGCTGTCACTGGAAAGTTTTTGTTTGGGAGTATGTATGAGCTGCAGTTTCCTTCTTTCACTCATGATTGCATTTATAAGATTTATCTATGTTGATTCTTGTAGGAGATTAAGGAGAAAGAGACATCAAACATAAACACCCAAATTTTGGTTACAGCAATCAGTGGTCCTGCAGGAAACGGAGGAAGAAAGCAGATCTGTAGCGGAATGGAGATTATGTTTTGTGGACACTAGGGCATACAGAGATAGTGGGAAATTATATTTAACTCATCCTCTCTCCTCCTCTAAGATGCTGCTCAAGTAAACACCCTGGTTTGCGGTCACCATCTCTGCAGGAAGAAAGTTCTTACCACTCTAGGCACAAAACGTGATCTGGCTAGAGCACGCCTCCGGTTTACACCAGGTAAACCACAAGTCCCTCCACTAAAAGGGTCTTTCAGAGTCCATCCTCAGGTGCCCTTCTCTCGTATCCGTGGCCCCGCACCTCAGGCCGGGCCCAACTCGCGATACCTCTTGCAAGATCCGACTCAAATTCTGGGTTTCAGGCAGGCTTTTGGAGTCTTTTTGGAGGTTCAAAGGTCCACTGCACTGTGGGAGCTTCGGCACTGGGATCCAGGGGGCCTAGCACGACTCCCCGCCTCAGGTCCCGCCCCGCCTCCGGGATGCCAGACTCGCGCCTCGACTCCTCCCCTCAAGCCCCGCCCCATGCGTCCCCGTTTCCCGGGACGCCTGCGCGCGGCGCGACTCCACCCCGCTCAAGCCCGGCTCTGGGCTTCGCCCCGCCCCACGTTCCGCCTTGCCCTCGAGACGCAGCACGCGCGGCGTCGCTTCCGGCGGGACCGGTACTGCCCGCTTCACGGCTTGTGCGCGTTAGAAGGCTGGTGTGGACCTACGGCAAAGCGGTTCGGTACTTGGGAATTGTTATTATTCTGTAACTTTTTGACTTTGGGGGATTCCAGGAGAGGCTCTGCTGCCGCCCACTCTTCGTCCCTCAGACCCAGGCAGGAGCGTTAGGCTGCGTCATAGTTGCCCTTCTAGTCGCGCATTTTGTGCTTTCCTTAAGAATTGTGAACCTTGCAGAATCCCTGTGCTCTTGAGTCAAATGCCTACCGATGTAGCGTAGTGGTGACTAGTTTCTTGTGGATTTTATTGCTCCAGCTCCTTGAGAGTCTCAGTAACTCGGTGCTACTTGGAATTAATCACTGGCAGTCCCCTGCCCCACAATTAAAAATTTAAAACAAAACAGGTATGAATTGCTTCCAGGCTTTAAAACTCATTGGATACCAAATGCATTTCTTTAAGAAAGTAGGAGTTACACTCTGCTTCGCCAAGAGCGAAGTGCCCCACGTTAACTAGGACTTGGGCTTTCCAGTATTTGACCCCCTCGCCGAGCTCAGTCGAACGAGCTGTGATTTGGATGCAAGAGTAAATAGCCATTAAAAGTTTTGCAGATGTTGAGTATTGCAATAATTGAATTCTTTGGGCAAGGGCAGAAAGGGGCAATTAAAATAGCTCAATTAAGGACACAGGGGATCCTTAGTTTCTGATTTAGCAATAAGCTGGTTAGCTGAGGAGAAGGTAAACTCATCTGTGCAGAGCTGGTCAGTGAATTGCGTTCCGTTTCCTGTAGGCCTGTGCCATTAGAATGGAGGTTATTATCAAAACGGTATCTGCTCAGCATTTTACTACGTGCTAAGCACTTTTACTATTACCCCATGTAATGCTCACAGGAGCCCTGGGAAATTTCTACCATTCTTATTCTTACTGTACAGTGAGGGAAGCTGAGGCTGAGAGAGCTTGGTAGCTTGACTGTTACTTCTTAGCTACTGAGGGGTGGAGCTGGAACTTGGGTCCATTTCCTTCTGACTGCTAGAGAAACCTGCAGTTAACCATCTCTGATCCAGCCCCCGCCTCCGCAGGTGCTGGCCTGGTGTATTTTGCTGAGAGTGAAAGAGAGCAATGCAGAAGGACTCTGGCCCACTGTAAGTACACTGAATGGGAGAGGAATAGCCAGCAACTTCCCAAAACCAGAGCTAGCTTCCTTATCTGGAAAGGACCGTAAGAATAGACTGCTGGCGAGCACAGGGTGTGTGGGAGGATGGACATGTAGGCCAGGACCTGTGTTTCAGTTCCACCTCTGTCACCGACTACAGCAAGTCATCCGACCTCTGGGATTTATGTTCATTTGTACATTCCTATCACTGTTCTGGAATGATGTTTTAATCCCATCCTGTAATTTTTTTTTAAATTTTTTAAGCCACGATTGGCACTAATTTCTTACGCTCTCATTTTCAGAGTGCCTTTACATTGGATTGGCTTTGGCTATGCAGCCCTGGTTGCTTCTGGTGGGATCATTGGCTATGCAAAAGCAGGTATGATTTGTAGCCATTTAAATCTCCTAAGATTTTTCACATTGTTGCTGGTAAAGAGTGAATCCCCAAAGTGCGATCTCTGAGTCAAGTTTGCTTTAAGTCCTCTAGCTTGAGTGCCGACTTATTATCAGTATAGCTGCTTCTTGTACTTGCTTTTCCATTATCTGGTTGACCTACGTCAGGCTTCTTGTCTACTCACTTGTCCTTGGGTTCTTTATCTAAAGCAGCTGGGTGGGGATGGTAGTAGGTTGCTGTTATCATTGGCTACCACACATCAGCCTTGACCCCAGAGTGTCATCTTTGTGCTAAGTAGGAAGAAACCTCTTTTCTTTCCCTGCTTATTTTTTGAAGTCTCCTCTTTAGACATAGGTCTATCAGTAAATGTGCTCTTTCTACCTCCATTCTAGCCTGCATCCCCCATACACACACACACATACACACGCACACACATATCCCCAGAATTCTTATTCTCCAGTTTTGTTTTGTTTTGTTTTTTTAACTCACTGCCCTTATTTCCCTCTCCTTTGGGGGATTTGCCTGAGTTCCTAACTACAGACAGTTCTAGCCCTTGACAGATTAGTCAGGCCTGGTTAGGAGCCCTTCTTTTCACCCCAGATGGAAGTATCTGTCAAAAAAGAGGATTAAAAAAAAATAATAATAAAAAAAAATAAAAAGAGGATTAGTGTGCTATTACCCTGCCCTTTCTGTAAAATAGCAAACTCCCCCAAAGTTTTCCTGCTTGAGAGCTCCTTGGTTATGAACTGTGTTGAGAAAAAAAAATTTTCTTGCAGTTTTCCTTGTAGGGAAAGGAAATCTTGTGAATTCTGTTAATGAAATGAGTGGCTGACATCATAATACAGGACTCTGTTTGCTTTCTTCCAGGTAGTGTCCCATCACTGGCTGCTGGGCTGCTTTTTGGTAGCTTAGCAGGCCTGGGTGCTTATCAGCTATCTCAGGATCCGAGGAACATTTGGGTGTTCCTAGGTATGTCAGTGTCACTGTCTCCCTTGTGCAATTATGTATCCAGAGTCCTCTGCCAAGAGGCTCTGGTTTGGTAGAATTTGGCAGGTTCTTCACATGAAGACAGTTTTTTACTATTTCTGCCAAGTTCTAGGGAAGTTTTAAAATTGGGGGTGGGAGGAGTTGTGCTGGTTTCTGTTTGTTTTCTAAGTAGAGGATACGGAAAGGTTTTCATGCCTCATGAATTTAGATTTAGCCAATGAAATTAATAATAAAGCTGTGCAGGACAAGTATATGTTTCTTAATCATTATGATGGCCCACTGAAGACTATGCTTGAGCATTCGCAGAGGATCACATGTCAGGCTTAGGTTTGCATCAATATTAATTTTTTTTTTAAAGATTTCTTTATTTATTTTTATTTATTTGACAGAGATCACAAGTAGGCAGAAAGGCAGGCAGAGAGAGAGGAGGAAGCAGGCTCTCCGCAGGGCAGAGAGCCCGATGCGGGGCTCGATCCCAGGACCCTGGGATCATGACCTGAGCTGAAGGCAGAGGCTTTAACCCACTGAGCCACCCAGGCGCCCCAATATTAATTTTTCACATTTGAAAATATTAGCCTTTTAGCACTGAGCTAAATGTGTGGCAGAGGTCTTGCCTTCAAGGAGCCTTTGCCTTGACTGACATGAAACCGTCTTCGAGGTTGCCGAAATGCCCTGTGAGCTGCAGAGAGAGTGAGGAAGGGAAGGGACATTACTACTTACCAGGGTGGCTGTGGGGGCACTTTTATTGAGCTGCACCCATGTATCAGGCTCTGCGCTAGGACTGTGGGCATCTTACTGTCTCCACAAGCCTGCAGAGTTGGGAAATTTATAATTCTGGCCTTTATAAGTATAGTGGGGAGAACAAGCATGTTAACAGAGTGGTTTGCATGAGTTGCCATGGGCTGGGCAGGAGAGGTCAGCAATGGCCGATGTGGGGTGTGCTGCAAAAGGAGGAGGTGCCCAGCTCTCAGCTCTGCTTCACAGCTCCCTGAAATACTTTCAGACTTCTTTTTTCCCATTTCTTTTTTTCTTTTTTTTTAAGATTTTATTTATTTGAGAGAGAATGAGAGAAGGGAGGTCAGCGGGAGAAGCAGACACCCTGTCGAGCAGGGAGCCCGATGTGGGACTCGATCCTGGGACTCCAGGATCATGGCCTGAGCCAAAGGCAGTTGCTTAACCAACAGAGCCACCCAGGCGCCCAAAGAACTTATTTATCTATTTATTTATTTATTTATCTATCTATCTATCAGAGAGAGAGCAGCAAGTGCACAAGCAGGGGGAATGGCAGGCAGAGCAGGCAGAGGGAGAAGCAGGCTCCCTGCTGATAAAGGAGCCCAATGTAGGACTCAGTCCCAGGACACTGGGATCATGACCTAAGCTGAAGGCAGATGCTTAACTGACTGAGCCACCCATGTGACTCACTTTTTTCCCATTTCTGATTCCACTCCTCCACTCTCAGCAAATGACCTCACTGCCTACTTAGAGAAGAGCAGCTGTCATCACATGGGGGCTCCAGCGTGCTGTCAGTAACCATACCTCCCGCTGTGCTGTTTCTCTTCTCTCCAAGGCCAGTCTCGCCACCCAGCCTTTGGGTCTCTTCTCCCTGACCCTCTGGAGTGTTACGCTGCTGCAGATGCCATCTCTTACTTGATTCCACCATGCAGGTGGCTCCCTCCTGCCTGTGTTCATGTGTGTCCTCTCTCACCCAGTGAAGAAAAAAGGACCTCTTGTGACCCCACTTCCTTCTCCAGTTGATGCCCTTCTTCCCCTTCAGAAACTTCTCTAAAACAATCTGTTATACTGCTTGTTTTTATTTCTTCCCCGTTCACATTCTCGACCCACTTAGTCTCTTGTTTTTGTCTCCTTTGTCTATGGAAATAGTTTTCCCTGATTGGGCCAGTGATCTGAATTTTTTAGAATCCAGTTGGGTTTTTTTTTTTAAGATGTTTATTTGAGAGAGAGAGCATGTGCACGCACAAGACGGGGGAGGGGCAGAGGGAGAGAGAATCTTGGGCAGACTCCCCGCTGAGCACGGAGGAGTCCCTTGGGCTCAATCCCAGGACCCTGAGATCAGGACCCGAGTTGAAATCAAAGTTGGATGCTTAACTGACTGAACCATGCACACGCCCTTGCAGTGTACGTTTTTTAATCCTCATTCTAGTGGCCTGTTAGCTTTCTCACCGTAGCAGACCAATACATTTTCCACTCTCCTGTTTTCCTTTTTATTTACTTGTTCTCTTTTGTTAACCCATCTTCTTTTTTGGCTACTAAATGTTGAAGTTCTTAAGACCTGCCTCTTTTTTTTTTTTTTCTTAAGACCTATTTATTTATTAGAAAGCTCAAGTGAGCAGGGAGAGAGGCAGAAGGAGAGGGAGAGAATCCCAAGTGGACTTCCCACTGAGCCTGATGTGGTACTCAGTCTCAGGACCCTGAGATCATGACCTGAGTCAGTATGAAGAGTTGACTGCTTAACTGACTGAGCCACCCAGTTGCCTTAAGACCTGGCTCTTTTTATATTCTTTATACCATCTTGCTTGGCTCATTGGAACCCAGGCCTTAAATTACTATTGAAACAGGTCATTGATTCACAAATGGGTTTCTCCTCCAAGCTTTACTCTTAGGTATACAGTTACGTGCTTGAAATATTTTGTTAGTTGTCTCAAGGCATCTACCCAAACCTGACCTCTAGTCCTCACATAACCTAAGTTTTCTGGTGTTCTCCATCCTTTTGGGTCTTGCTTTCCTGCCCTCCATCTTTCTGTCTCATTCACCAGGAAGTCCTCTTGACACCACGTCCAGCACATATCCTGAATTGTCTCCTCTGTCTCCATGGCCACTGTCCCCATCCCAGTAATCCCTGTATTTTGCCTGCATTCCGGAGGAAGTGTCTTAATTGGTGTCCCTACATGCCCTGATTTCACTGCAGTTCCCCATGGAACAACTAGAATTTTGTTTTTACAGTTCTCTTCTGCTCATGTATCCCTCTGCTTGATATCTTTAAATGACTTCTCATTTCTCTGAGGATGAAGACCACAGTCCCTGGTATGGCTCTTGAGGCTCTGTGGTCTGGCCCCTCTTCCTCGCTAGCTGTATTTTAGCTTCAGTTCCCTCTCACCACAAGGCCCTGGGTATATTATTCCCTCTGCATGGAATGTGCTTTCTTCCCCCTTTAGTTCATTCACTCCTACTTTTTAGATTTTCACTTGATCTTTACTTCCTCGGCAAGTCCTTTCCTGATCTTCCCATATAGGCTGGACCCACTGTTTAGAGACCTTTTTATTTTTATTTTTTTTAGATTTTATTTATTTGTTTGGTAGAGCATGAGCAGGGTGAGGGACAGAGGGAGAAGCAGACTCCCGCTGAGCAGGGAGCCCAATGAGGGGCTCCATCCCAGGACTCCAGGATCATGACCTGAGCCACCCAGGCACCCCTGTTTAAATACCTTTTTTTTTTTTTAATATTTTATTTATTTATTTGACAGGGAGAGAGATCACAAGTAGGCAGAGAGGTAGGCAGAGAGATTGGGGGAAGCAGGCTCCCTGCTGAGCAGAGAGCCCAGTGCGGGGCTCAATCCCAGGACTCTGAGATCATGACCTGAGCCAAAGGCATACGCTCAACCCACTGAGCCACCCACGGGCCCCTAAATACCTTTGTTGATGAGAGTTTTGTCCTCTAGCCCCTAGTGCAGTGCGTGGCATATAATAGGTATTTTAACAGATGTTGAAGAGCATGCAGTATAAAAATATCAGCAAGGATAGGAAAAAAAGATCTGTGGCAAATTTGGAGAAAACTGGCTGAAGAGTGGTAAGAGGTGAGACCAGGAAGGCCGTTTGGCCCAGCCTGTGAGGGCCTTACATTCCAGTATTTGTTCTTAGCCCCATAGAGCGTGGGTGGCCGTGGGAAGGAGATGATAGTATGAGATGGGGTGGCCCTTGAAAGATGGGTGGGACTTTGGTTCTCCCACATGTAAGATGTAGTAATCTTTGATTCTTTTTCTCTTTCCCATCAGCTACATCTGGAACCTTAGCTGGCATTATGGGAATGAGATTCTACCACTCTGGAAAATTTATGCCTGCGGGCTTAATTGCCGGTGCCAGGTATTTTCTTTTCTCTTGCTGTTCTTCACCAATATGGAGTTTAGTTTCATGGCCCCCAAGACTTGTGCATTCAAAGATTTACTTGTTCTGCTATGCCTGATGCTGGATATCAATTGAAGTAATATAATTTACACATAAATAGGGAAGGCTGCAGAAACAGTAGTTGATTTAATGCCAGAATGAAGTAAGTGCGTTCATGAATTTGCCCTCACATAATGCATCTTGGTCTGTCCTGGCTCCCAGGACAGTGGGAGGAGCTTCATGCAAAGCCATGACCGCAGCTCTTTCTGGGACTTTCAGCATGAGTTCCATATTTCTGAGTCGTGTGGGCATCCTTTTTTATTAAAAAGTTTCCTACAAGGAAATTTTGATTAAATCTTATTGTCTCAAACCAGATTATTAAAAAAAAACAACCCATAATTCCTTAAGTATAATACAGATACTCTGAGAACAGAATTTTTAAATATCTGGAAGAAGATCCCTTACCTGACTTTGATCATAGTTATGATGCTGTCAAGCATAATGCTTTATAGTCAGTGTAGATCAGGGTCAAGAGTAGTGAACTGGGAGACTGGAAGTGTACCATTATCCAGCTCTGTGACCCTGGAGAGACCTTGGTCTTTTCAGCCTTCAGTTTGCTTATCTCTTTGAATTATTGGCTGTTAGATTAGGAGCTCCTGATTCACATGTACTATTTTAAGGCAAGTGGGGTGCAAGACTGCCCCTTGGCATGTTATTCCTTTGGTACTTCCAGGAATGGAGGTTCACATGTGCGTGCTCAGCCTTGGCATCTCCTCACCATGTAGTTTTGAAGGACCTGCAGTTTTAGTTCTTGAAAAAATAGTCAAGTGCTGTTCTGTCCTTTACCTGATGTTTTTTGTTTATGTGTTTCTTTTGAACAGTTTGCTGATGGTCGCCAAACTTGGAGTTAGTTTTTTGAGTAGACCCCATCAGTAGTAGCCATGTCCCGCTTGGACTCATGAAGAATTTAAAAACTTCCACTATTTTTAGTGTATTAAGAGAAACAAGTGCAGCATTTTAACATATTCTGACATTTTACTTAAAAAAAAAAAAGAACAAAAATAACATTGAACTTTCCAGAAGAAATCAACCATTATCACTACAACCTTAAAGAGGTGGGTGGTATGTAACCCAAGAGCTTTTTATATATTCTCATACAGTTTGATTCTTGTACGTGGTGTTATTTCTTCTTTCTGTATCTATGGGTAAAGTCTCGAGGGGTAAAATGTTAGGTATCAACATTGGGGGCCTTGAAACCCCATGCCCTACACAGAACAGTATGAAAAAAGTGTCTTAGGAGCTTTAGGATTTTTGTTCTTTGGCTCATCCTAGAGCACAGACCTACTTTGGAATTATGTCAAATGAAATATCAATGAAAATAAAGTTTACTATAAGTAATATTTTCTATGGTGTTTTCGTTGCCAGAGCTGTCTGGATGTAGAATGAGATCTGAATAACAGGAAACTATAGGAATGTGAAAGTGTTCTCTTAATATTTTATTTAGTAATTACCTATTTTGAATAAGGACCAAGGAAAGTTAGTTACGATTTGATTATACATTGCACTGCTGCTCGTTTTAGAACTGATACCTTAGTGAGGATTTCTAAGATTAGGATTGTGTAACAAAAAAAAAAAAAAAAAAAAGAAAATGTGGTTAACTAGCTATTTTATAAGTATGAAACTAAAACACCTGATACTTGAATTGCCAGGTTTGGTCTCTACAACATTAAGGGGACAGGGGACACTGACACATTTCCACCTCACTTTCTTTTGTTTTCAGCACTGAGGATTAACTCATTCTGGTACTCCTTGCTTTAGTTTTTTCCAATTTCAAAAGACAAGGGATATTTGCTATTTACCTCCTCCCTAACTGGTATCGGTTGGATTTGTAGTATAATTTAGGCTCTTATTAATCAAGTTTGCATTTTCTTAAACTCTTTTTGAAAGGAGTCCTGGTTTTCTCATCCTTGTTTAATGTGACATGGTTTTGACATGTCTGCTAGGGCCCATTCTTAAACAGGTAATGCCCAGAGCTCTGCACAAGGTGGGTGTGACTGGGTAGTGTATTCTAGACTACGCATTTCTGTTAGTACAGCTGGGATCAAAATCAGATTTTTGGATAGTCTCATGACAGCAATAACTCATTAAACTTTTGACCTACTGAGACCTCATGTCTTTTTCTTGCACACACTATTAATAATAACTACGAGGAGAGGATTGGTGCTTAATGTCACATACTTGTGAATGCTTGATTAAATAAAAAATGTCCCATGGTTCCTGGCATAGTCAGTAGTCACCTTTTTATCATGTAGTTGTACCAAATTCGTGGTTTAAATTATACGGACAGATCCATTTATAAATAGCTAATTGGTCTGTGGTATGACTTCATGCGCTGGTGAATCAGATTATTGTGAACTTCTCAAACGTTAGTCTGGTACAGTCTAAAGGAAAATGGACAAAAAATCAAGTAGGCAGAACATTGCATGATCTTCTTGATATTTTAAAAACTGATTTTTATGGAAATGTGTTTGGGAAAAAAATAACTGGTTATAGGTGGTGTTATAAAGGTCAGAATGCCATAGGTGGGCCAGGTGTTCTCTTGAGCAGTGACAACCAGTCTGTGTATTATCCTTGTTCACGGAGTTAACCTTTATGCTTTCCCCTGCCCAAACCCTGCTGTGTGAGGGCCAGGTAGAAGTGAACACTAGTTCTCACTTCTTGTTCCCCAGGTGTCTCAGTCATATGAACTATAAGAGCAGAGGCACAGAAAAAAATAAAAAAAGCAATACTCGTATATTAATCAGATACATTTTGGTTTCTAAGCTAGCCTTTCTGTGATCGTCTTGACATTTAGGTTGCTTGCATATCTTAGCTATCATAAATAATGGTGCAGTGAACATAGGGTACATAAATCTCTTTAGATCGGGGTTTTTGTGTAAGTACCCAGAAGTGGAATTGCAGGATTGCATGGTAGTTCTATTTTTAATTTTTTGAGGAACCTCCATACTGTTTTCCATAGTGGCTGCACCAGTTTACATTCTGACCTCCTCGCCAACACTTGTTATTTTTTTTCTTTTTAATACTAGCCCTCCTGACTGGTTTGATATTTCATTGTGATTTCGATTTGCATGGCCCTGATGATTATTGATGTTGAGCATCTTTTCATGTGTCTGTTGGCCATCTGTATGTCTTTGGAAAAATGTCTATTCAAGCTCTGCTTGTTTTTTAATTAGATTATTTGTTGTTTTGATATTAAGCTGTTTAAGATTTGTATGTGTTTTAGATATTAACATGTTAATCAGATACATGATTTGCTGCAAATATCTTCCTCCATCATTAGATTGCCTTTTCATTTTGTTGGTTTCCTTCTCTGCAAAAGCTTTTTAGTTTGATGTAATCCCATTTATTTGTGTTAGCTTTTGCTGCTCTTGAATAGGAAACTGGTCTAAAGAATATTGCTAAGACTGATGTCAGAGAGCTTACTACCTAGGTGTTCTTCTAGGAGTTTTATGGTTTCAGGTCTTATGTTTGTCTTTAATCTATATTTAATTTATTTTTGTATATGGTATAAAATAGAAATCCAGTTTTATTCTTAAACATGTAGCTATCCAGTTTTCCCAGCACAATTTTTTGAAGAGACTGTCCTTTACCCATTGTCTGTTCTTGCCTCGTTTGTCATAGATTGACCATATATGTGTGGGTTTGTTTCTGCGCTCTCTATTCCGTTGATTTATGTATTTGTTTTTGTGCTAGTACCATACTGTTTGGGTTTACTGTAGCTTTGTGGTATAGTTTGAAATCATGGAGCTTACCTCTAGCTTTGTTGTTCTTTCTCAAGACTGTTTTGGCTGTTTGCGGTTTTGTAGTGCCATATAAATTTTAGGATTCTGTGTTCTAGTTCCATGAATAATTTTTATATTTTGTTTAATATTTTGATGGGAATTGCATTGAATCTCTTAAGATTGCTTTGGGTAGTAAGGACATTTTAACAGTGTAATTATTCCAACCTATGAGCCCAGTATATGTTACTTATTTGTGTCATTTTCAGTTTCTTTCATCAGTATCTTACAGTACAGGTCTTTCACCTCCTTGGTTTTATTCCTAGGTATTTTATTCTTTTTGATGCAATTATAAATGGGATTGTTTTTAAAACTTCTTCCTGATAGCTTGTTATTAGTTTGTAAAAAAGTACAGTTGATTTTTGTGTGTTTGTTTAGTATTCAGCAACTTAACTGAAATTCATTTGTTCTAATAGTTTTTTGGTGAAGTCTTCGGCATTTTCTATGTATAATTTCATGTCGTCTACAACTAGTGATAATTTTACTTCTTTCTTTCCAATGTGAATGCCTTTGATTTCTTTTTCTTGCCTAATGGCTGTGGCTAGGACTTCCAGTACTATATGTTGGATAAAAGTGGTAAGAGTGGGCATTCTTGTCTCATTCCTTGTCTTAAAGGAGAAGCTTTTAGTTTTTTGCTGTTGAACGTGGTGATAGCTGTGGGTTTTCATAATGGACTTTATTCTGTTGAGGTTTGTTCCCTCTACACCCACTTTGTTGACAGTTTTAATCATTTTTAATCATGAATGGATGTTGAATTTGTCAAATGGTTTTTCTGCATCTATTGAGATGATCATATGATTTTTATCCTTTTTTTTTGTTGCTGTTAACATGTATCATGTTGATTTGAGGATGTTGAAACCATTCTTGTATCCCTGGCATAAATCCTACTTGATCATGGTGTATGGTCCTTTGTATTGTTAAATTCAGTTTCCTGATAATTTTTGAGGACTTTTTCATCCTTGTTCATCAGGGCTCTTAGCTTACAATTTTCTTTTGTAATGTCTTTGCCTGGTTTAAGTAATATGCTGGCTTCGTAAAATGTGTACGGAAGTGTTCCTTCCTCTTCAATGTTTTGGAATAATTTGAGAAGGATAGTTACTAACTCTTGTTTAAATGTTTGGTAGGATCCATCTGTGAAGCTGTCTGGTCCTGGACTTTTGTTTTGGGTGGTTTTTAAATTGTTTTGATTCCATTATTTGTAATTGGTCTATTCACATTTTTTATTACTTCATTATCAGTCTTGGAAGGTTGTGCATTCTGGGAATTTATCCCTTTCTTCTAGGCTTTCCAGTTTGTTGGTGTATAATTTTAGAGGTCTCTTATGATCCTTTGTATTTCTGTAGTACCAGTTTAACTTCTTTTCCATTTCTGATTTTATTTATTTGGTCTCTATTTTATCTTTTCTTAATGAGTCTGGGTAGAGGCTTATCAATTTTGTTTATCTGTTCAAAGAACCAGCTTTTAGCTTCATAATTTTTCTTTTCTCCTTTCTTCCTTCCTTCTTTCCCTCCCTCCCTTTCTACCCTTCCCTTTCCTTCCTCTCTCTCTCTCTCCCCCTTCCTTCCTCCCTCTCCTCCTAGATCATTTATTTCCATTCTGATATTTATTATTTCCCTCCTTCTGCTAACTTTGGGCTTTTTTGTTGTTGTTCTTTTTCTAGTTCCTTTAGGTGTAAAGTTAGATTATTTATTTGAGATTTTTATTTCTTGCTTAATTTTATAACCTTTTCTCTTAAAATTGCTTTTTCTGTGTTCCGTAGATTTTGGAAAGTCTTGTTTCCATTTTCATTTGTCTTAAGGTATTTTTTGATTTTCTCTTTTTCTGTTGACCCATTGGTTGATTAGTAGTATACTGTTTAGTCTCCATGTGTTGTGGGTTTTTTGTTTTCAATTTTATTTTTTAAAAAGATTTTATTTATTTGACAGAGATCACAAGTAGGCAGAGAGGCAGGCAGAGAG
Organism: Mellivora capensis; assembly: GCA_004024625.1. Taxonomy (NCBI): domain Eukaryota; kingdom Metazoa; phylum Chordata; class Mammalia; order Carnivora; family Mustelidae; genus Mellivora; species Mellivora capensis. The sequence goes on from PISX010007160.1 coordinate 81,944, forward strand.
AGGGGGGAAGCAGGCTCCCTGCTGAGCAGAGAGCCCAATTTGGGGCTCGATCCCAGGACCCTGAGATCATGACCTGAGCTAAAGGCTTAACCCACTGAGCCACACAGGCACCCCTGTTTTCAATTTTATTTTTATAATTGATTTCTAGCTTCATTATGCTTAGAAAAGATGTTTGATATGATTTAAGTCTTAAATTTATTGAGACTTGTTTTGTGGCCTCATGAGATCCTACTGTGATCCTGGAGAATGTTTAATGTGCACTTGAAAAGAATGTGTATTCTGCAGCTTGAAGATTAAGTGTTCTGTGAATATCTAATAATTCTCTTTGGTTTGATCTGTCACTTAAGGACAGTTTTTCCTTATTGACTTTTGACTTTTTTGTCTTGATAATCTATTAATGTAAGTGGGGTATTAAATTATAAATTATAAATTATTTAAAAAGTGGGGTATTCCACTATTACTGTATTATTGTTAGTTTCCCTCTTTATGTCTGTTAAAGTATTTGCTTACATATTTACATATTTAGGTGCTCCTGTGTTAGGTATGTAAATATTTGCAAATGTTCTATCCTCTTCTTGGATTGACCCTTTTATCATTATGTAATAACATGTTTGTTGCAGTCTTTGCTTTAAAAGTTTTGTCTGTTAGGTATTGCTACTCTAGCTTTTTCTTTCCATTTGCATGGAATATCTTTTCCATCTCCACTTTAAGTCTGCATGTGTCTTTAGATTTGAAGTGAGTCTCTTGTAGACAGCATGATGGATCTTGTTTTTTTTTTTTTTTTTTATCCATTCAGCTACGCTATGTGTTTTTGTTTTTTTTTTTTTTTTTTTTTTTTTTTTTTTTTTTTTTTTTTTTTTTTTTTTTTTTTTTTTTTTTTTTTTTTTTTTTTTTTTTGTTTTTTTTTTTTTTTTTTTTTTTTTTTTTTTTTTTTTAATCTTTTCACCCTGTGTGTTTTGATTGGAGCATTAAGGCCAATTAAAGTAACTTAAAGTAATTATTGATACATACATGTTACCATTTTGTACATTGTTTTCTGGTTGTTAATTTAGTTTTGTTTCTAATGTCTTCATATTTTAGAGTTACATTCATTTAGCTTTTTGTATTTCTGTTAAGATTGTAGGACATTTTAGCTTTTGTTATTATGATGAATGGAACCTTTTTCATATGTATTTTTAAATTAGGTAACAGTCTGAACAAAATTAATTTGACACTAATATAAGTACTTTTTGACTCACTCAAGCATATTATGTGCCTTAGGTTCTTATTAGCTACCATTTATTTAGTCTTGTGGCTTTATGTTAAAGTTAAAAATAATAATATATTTGCTGCTACTGACAAGATCAACATTGTTCTAGAGACACCAGACAAAACAATAAAACATGAGAAATAAATTAGTATAAATGCTGGAAAAATCAAGAAATTAAATATTTTAAACAGTTAATATATTTATCTCTCTAGAAAACCCAAGAGAAGCAATTAAAAGCATACTGAACTAATGAGAAAGTTCTATAAAGCAGCAAGAAAGAGTAACACTAAAACCCAGTAGCTTTCTATTAACAGTCATGCTTGTTCTGCTCCATACTGTTGACAGTACCTAAGTCTAAGCCTCACCATTTTTTAATTTTCTAGTAGGACTCCTTGTTTTCATGGTTTGGCTCAACAATTCTTCTCTACCCAGCAGGTGAGGCATATTTCAAGTATATTTTGACTCCTACACTTAAAACCATTCAGTTGTCTCTCAACATTTAGATTTCTTCTTTAGTCTCCCTAATGTCCTAGGTTTTTTTTCTTAACCCCATCATAGTTGGCCAGTATACAATTTCATATGTGTTTATTTAATGTCTACCTCCAGAATTTATGTTTTATGAGGTCAGGGAAAATGACCATTTTGTCACTACTATATATACTTCACTTAGTACTTAGTAGGCATTTAGTAAATATTGCTTGATTTATAAATTGATCAAATACACTTTTTAAAAATACACTTTTTAGGGACGCCTGGGTGGCTCAGTGGGTTAAAGCCTCTGCCTTCAGCTTAGGTCATGATCCCAGGGTCCTGGGATTAAGCCCTGCTTTGGGCTTTATCTTTAAAATCTTTAAATCTTTAAATCTTTAAAATCTAAAAAATCTTTAAAAAAAATAAAATAAAATAAATACACTTTTTAGGACCATTTTGAGAAGACAGTACAGAGTTCCCATATACCCCACAGTTTTCCCTATTATTAGTATCTTAGGTTAGCATGAAATATTTGTTAGAACTTATGAATCAATATTGGTAAATTAATTGAAGTCCATATTTTATTCAGATTTTCTAAGTTTTTATTTTTTTATTTTATTTTTTTTTAAAGATTTTATTTATTTATTAGACAGAGATCACAAGCAGGCAGAGAGGCAGGCAGAGAGAGAGGAGGAAGCAGGCTCCCTCCTGAGCAGAGAGCCCAATGCGGGGCTCGATCCCACGACCCTGAGATCATGACCTGAGCCAAGGCAGAGGTTTTAACCCAGTGAGCCACCCGGGCGCCCCACAGATTTTCTAAGTTTTTAAAAACTAATATTATTTTTCTTTTCCAGGATCTCACCTAGGATCCCATGTTACAATTAGTTGTCATGTCTCCTTAAGCTCCTCTTGGCTATGACTGTTTCTCAGATTTGCCTTGTTTTTGATGACTCCGATAGTTTTGAGGAGTACTGACCAAGTCTTTTGTAGAATGCTTTTCTGTTAGAATTTGTCTAGTGTTTCCCTTATGGTTAGTCTGGAGTTAGGAAATTTTAGGAGGAAGACCACAGAGGTAAAATGCTGTTTTCATCACATAATATTAAGGTGGCATATATGAACGTGGTATTATTGTTGATGTTGACCTTGATCATCTGGCTTCAGGTAGTATTCAGTCAGGCTTCCCCACTGTGAAGTTATTCCTCTTCCCCCCTTCCCATACTGTACTCTTTGAAAGGAAGTCACTGTGCACATTCTGTACTTAAGGACTGGGGAGTTGTACTCTTCCTCCTTGAGGGCAGAGTGTCTACATAAATTATTTGGGATTCTGCATAGGAGATTTCTCTTTTCCCCTACTCAGTTACTTACTTATATCAGTATGGACTCCAGGATATGTATTTCCCACTTTGGGTTATAATACAGTTACTTCATTTTTTTTCTCAAATTGTTGCAGTTTGGGCCATTAGGAGCTCTTTCGTTAGGAAGCTCTTTCACCTAGCCCAACAATGTGGGCGGCTTCTGCTTGTTGGCTTTTTATTTTTTATTTTTGTTTTTTGTAACTGTTATTTTCTAGGACTATAAGATCTCCAGTATCAGCTTGTGTATTTCATGCTCAGTACTAGAATCAGCCATCTCTCCAGAAAGCCCTGGTTCTTTTTACTGGATGGTAGTATTAGAATTCAAGATCTGGATGCTAGATTGCTACTGGGGTGAGCAGCTTTATTCATAATTGCCCAGACTTGAAAACAAGACGTTCTTCAGTAGGTGAATGGATAAACAAACTGTGGTGCATATATACCATGAAATATTAGTTAGAAATAAATAGACATGAACTATCGAGCTAAGAAAAGACATGGAAGAAACTTAAATGCATCTTGCTAAGTAAAAGAAGCCAGTGTATGATTGCACCTATGTGACATTCTGGAACAGGAGCACAGTGGAGATGAAAAGATTGGTGGGTTGCTAGAGGTTTGGAGGGTGGGAGAGAAGGATGAATGGGTAGAACATGGGATTTTTAGGACAATGAAACTAATCTGTAGGATACTGTAATGGTGGATACATGGCATGTATTTTGTCAAAACCCACAGAGTATACAACACAAAGCATGAATCTTAATGTCAACTGTGGTCTAAAGTTGTACTGATACTGGCTCATCGGTTACAGCAAATGTCCCACACTAGTGCAAGATGTTAATAATAGGAAAAATTTAGGGAGGGGCCTGAAGGGGGGTATATGGAAACTGTATTTTGCAGTAATTTTTCCATAAACCTAAAACTGCTAGAAAAACAAAAGTCTATAATGAAAATGACAAATAGCCCTCAGAGTATAAGTATAAAGTATAAAGAAAACACACCAGTTAACCATATTTATTTTAATATCTATTGAGAAGTATAAAAGCTTCCCAGCAACACAAAATAATTTTTTAGCTTTGAGATATTAATTAGAACTGTACAAATATATATAACCATTACCATCAACATAAATAACTCTTCAGATTTTAACATTTTTCAACAAGGTGAGCTGCATCTTCTATACAAAAATACCATATTACTATCATTTTATGATGTCTTTGGATAATGTCCACAAGATGATACCAATTACATTAGCATTTGTTAAAAAGTCAGAAAATACATAAAAATAGCAGTTGATAACATTATTTCTTTTTTAAAAAGAATATACAGTACTAATGTCCAGTCCATAAAATGGCAGGTTTAAATAGAGTAGTCCCAAGTTCAAAATGTGTATTTTAAGTACCAGTTTAGAAATTAAAGAAAAAAAATTGTACTAAGTGAAATCACTGCTATAGCAACTGAATGCATTTGCTCTTCAGAGTAAATGTCAAGTTCAGAGCCAGGTCAGTGATCTGTAGCAGCAACAGTTTGCTTTGGGGAACAAGCTGGCACACCTCATTTTTGTGTCTAGTGGGAACATGGAAGCAAAGTATTTTGAAAGTCTGATGGACATACGTCACAGTTTCAGGAACTTCCTTAATGATGTGAAGATGAGAGAACCTTGACTTAGTTGATCTGGGAGTCTTCAAGCCATTGGGTTTGATAGTCACCATGAATTCATGGGAGTTGTGTTGGTCAAAATCAAACAACAGACTCTCCACTAAAATTGGGTGACATAATTTTGAGCTCTTTATTATTAAAGATAAGTTTATTCTTAGGAAAGGTATCCTTAAGATGGAATTAACCATCACTTCCATAATTTCAGAGTAGAAAAGCATATGATAAATGAGCGTCTTTTGCCATTGGCAAACTGGTAGGGTAGAGCCTTAGCCAAATAAGAACCATAACTGACAGCCCCACAGAGGTCCACCTAATTGCTATTAAAAAAACAAACCTTTGAGGCCAACTGATGAAATGTTAAATTAGTTTAGCAAGTAACAGATGAAACATCCTAAACACTTTCTGAAGGCCTTTTTTTTTTTTTTTAAAGATTCTTATCATACTTAGTAACTATTAATTTGTAGATCAAATACTTGATACTTTGGCAAATAGTTTATTCAATACTTTGTAAAGTCCTACCCGTATATCAGCACTGTGGGCAACTGATGCTAAGAATATGCATTTCATTTCTAGGAAAGAAAATAGGAGATGGTTTTGGCTCTTCAAAGTACCCACTACTGCATATTTCTTCCAGAACTCAGTAGAAATAGACATGACATCTGTAGACATTTCCTAGGGTCAGGGGACTTGCAGGGCTCTAAGGAGCAGTGCTGTGGGACTTTACATGAGACTCCTACCGGTGGCCGCCATACTTGGCCACCCAGTCTGTCCTTCCATGCACCGAGGGAACTGGCTGTGCACGGTTCACAATATTTAGATTCTTGGCCGTAGGATTGTAAGTAGGTCCTGAAAACTGCCCCCGACCAGGTTTTGTGTTCCAGGTATATTCTGGAAGAAATAAGAATTGGAAGTTGGAATTTTATTCGTTACATTAACAAATTTAAAGTCAAGCAATTTGTCTTTTTTATTTTATGGGGGAATCTAGAGTTTATCTTTAAAAGATTAGTTCAGTGGTCTCTAAGATTTTTTTTAAATATTAAAACTACAAATTCTAGTATACTCTTATGTTGATACAGAATTCTTAGTAGCTTAAGAGCCAATATTTCTGGTTTACAGTTCTGATACTGCTGCCGTTTCTTTTTTGGGTTTACTCAAATGCCTTAACACATTTAGGTAGGCAACATCAACCAGGATGACCAAGAAATTCTGGGTTCAGGTTCAGCAGGCAGTACCCACAGTGTCAATGACTTTGTAAAGTCACACAGTGGTTACATTTGACTAATACTCAAATGTAATACCCACTACAGAAAATTTATTTGTAATTATGAATCCTATAAGTCTCTGGCTTCATGGAGCTACAGGGATGGGATCCCATTATAGATTTCTTTTAAACATGAAAATGGGGTTTTTAGAGGCAAGAAACTTCATTTTTTTAATTGGGAAAATGATGGATGAAAACAGTTCCTTTAAAAGGTGAGCCATTCCTAAGATCCCAAACCTTTGTGAAATTTTAATTTGTTAAATATTTGTTGTTACCTGAACAATTTACAAGCTAAACTTGCTTAAACATCTCAAGTGACAAAGCAGTAAATCATTTTATAGAGAACTTCAGTCTCTTCTCCAGTCCTTTTCTCACCCACCCTCACTTCACATTTACAGCGGATTATCAGATATTCTCTCTAAAGAGGATGTTTGATCTGTCCATTTGAGATTTAAGTATCTTTTCACACTGTGTGGTGGCTGTCACACTTGGATTAAACTCCTCTAAGTGTCAATTTTGAAATGAGTCTAACCATTTTGTATACCTAGCACTATACCATATTCATGTACATGGTTTCCCTGTTTTTGTTGTTGTTTATATCTATACTTTCTCTAAACCTGGGAGTGGAGGGGACATTATAGGAGCAGTCTGGGTCCATTGTCCCACTGACCTCTGCTCAACAGGGAACTGTCTTCTTGTCCTCTCACTCTTAGCAGATTTAAAATTCTCCAGGTTAAAGCCAATAGGAAGCTACCTAATGAAGCAGGGAGAAAGTGTTTAGGAGAGCCAGTCAACCCTTAACTGTTAAGGAAAAACTGATTAGACCGCTAACCAAGTTTTCCAGGAATGGCTCTTTACTTCCACCCATGGGAGTGTAGAAAAGCACCAGTGTGTTAAATTTGTGAACCCAAACCTGAGGTCTATAGACCAAAATGGTACCAGGCATGGAGGAGAGCGCCTGCGGGAGGGTGGGAGGGGTGGGAGACAGAGAGGCCATAAGCCCTGGTGATTCAGAGAGCCCCTTCAGCTAATAGGGTGAGGCCCTTGGGGTACAAAATGAGGGATTTGGGGAGTAACAGCTTTTTCTCCAGGTCATGACATAGCTACGTCAAGTCCTAAATGGATTTGAGGGAAACTCTCTAGGCAGATACTTTTAAAACCTTCTTGGAAGAGGGCATCGTTTTGCCAAGAAGGGTATAATGTTGACATTTAGATTCCCATCTGAAAGATAATAGTTTTAGGATTCAAGCACCGTTGCTGAAGAACTTAGGGCCCGACAAAGGATCCGAGATCTCGTGGGAGGGCAAGAAATGCTTTTGTGTCCTTGTCAGACCAGACCCCGCACGTCCGTCCTGAGCATGGGGCAGACAAGCCTCTAAGGTTTGCTGTGCATTTAAGAGCCACATGTGTCCTACCAGGGGCATTTAACTTCTTGTAAAAAAATGTCTGCTTAAGGAAAGATGTTCACCTGTAGTTAAGAATTTAATCAGTGCCACCACTGTGTCACTTTTAGCAAGAAACAGAACCTCTGTAAAACAGATCATGATAATAGTACTTTCTGTAGTCGAGTTAATGAACGTAGCACACTTAGATCAGGGCCCTCCCTGCCCTTGTACAAGGTGGCTGTCCAGGAAAGAAGTCCCTCCTTAAAGTCCTTGTTACCATCAGAGCAAGGCGAGAAGGTGGTCAAGTCTGGGATGAGAGATTACATGGGAAAGCTGGAGGAAATTAATTTGCATTTTCTTCTCAAAACATGAGAGTGAGGACAAGGAGGAGCAGAGAGGGAGGCTACATGAGAAGAGGAAATAGTTGAGTAAATATGGTAATGACCTGGTTTTGTTCTCTTGTGAGAAACTGCCACCCGGGTGGGAGTGCTGGAGGACACATCTCTTACAGGACAGTGGTTTCCTAAGGATTTGCCTTGACCACGAGAATGATTAATATTTACTTCTTTTTTTTACCTATCCTCCTACCACCATCTGTAGGAAAATCTGATGAGCAGAGTAAATGAAGAGATAAAAAGTTACGAGAAAGCATTTACTAAAAAAATGTAAATAGGACTATGCATGCTAATCTGACAGAATACTTAACATGTAAAGGCCTTCAGTATCTTACAAAAACAGTCTTAAAGATACTTACTTTCACTTTGTAAGAGCAGGCACTCAGATAACAAAATAATTTGATACATTATGATTTTCTGCTTTTATTTTAAAAATTGCTATTAAGCCATGGTTGGTGACTTACCATAAGGTTGGCTTAAAATACCTGAGGCTTTGAAAAAAAAACCAAAACATTGCTGTATATCAAGTGTTCACTTATATATTTTGTTTCAGCAGAGGGATAAGGAAGCAATTTTTCACAGATAAGGTAACTGAGTACTATTTATTTCTACTCTGTATTAAGAGAGAGTAAATTACAGACATCCAGTGCTTTTTACAGTTTTAGCTCCAACAGTGTGAACTTTAAAGACTGGCAGCTTGGATCAGGAGTTCTAAGATAAGCCCCTGGCTAGGACACACACCAAGATTACTTTTCAAGTGAGCTTCACTATTACACTACAACTTTGTATCTTACCAAACTTGGGTTTTTTTTTTAAATTTTTTAATAAACATATAATGAATTTTTATCCCCAGGGGTACATGCCTGTGAATCGCCAGGTTTACACACTTCACAGCACTCACCAAAGCATGTACCCTTCCCAGTGTCCATAACCCCACCCCCCTCTCCCGACCCCCCAACCCCCAGCAACCCTCAGTTTGTTTTGTGAGATTAAGAGTCACTTATGGTTTGTCTCCCTCCCAATCCCATCTTGTTTCATTTATTCTTTTCCTACCCTCAAAACCCCCCTTGTTGCATCTCCACTTCCTCATATCAGGGAGATCATATGATAGTTTTCTTTCTCTGATTGACTTATTTCACTAAGCATGATACCCTCTAGTTCCATCCACATCACAAATGGCAAGATTTCATTTCTTTTGATGGCTGCATAGTATTCCATTGTGTATATATACCACATCTTCTTTATCCATTCATCTGTTGATGGACATCTAGGTTCTTTCCATAGTTTGGCTATCGTGGACATTGCTGCTATAAACATTCGGGTGCACGTGCCCCTTCGGATCACTACATTTGTATCTTTAGGGTAAATACCCAGTAGTGCAATTGCTGGGTCATAGGGTAGTTCTATTTTCAACTTTTTGAGGAACCTCCATGCTGTTTTCCAGAGTGGTTGCACCAGCTTGCATTCCCACCAACAGTGTAGGAGGGTTCCCCTTTCTC
>PISX010007161.1:0-91199 GCA_004024625.1 Mellivora capensis
GATTCTCTAATTTCCCTTTCTGTATTTTCATTGTTAGTGTATAAGAAATCCACTGATTTCTGTACATTGACTTTGTATCCTGCCACGTTACTGAATTGCTGTATGAGTTCTAGTAGTTTGGGGGTGGAGTCTTTTGGGTTTTCCATATAAAGATCATGTCATCTGCGAAGAGAGAGAGTTTGACTTCTTCCTTGCCAATTTGGATACCTTTTATTTCTCTTTGTTGTCTGATTGCTGTTGCTAGGTCTTCTAATACTATATTGAACAAGAGTGGGGAGAGTGGGCATCCTTGTCATGCTCCTGATCTCAACGGGAAGGCTGTGAGTTTCTTCCCATTGAGGATGATGTTTGCTGTGGGTCTTTCATAGATAGGTTTTATGAAGTTCCATCTGGTCCAATGTGTCATTTAATGCTTTTGTTTCTTTGTTGATTTTCTGCTTGGATGATCTATTAGTGAGAGAGGTGTGTTAAGATCTCCTACTATCAATGTATTCATATCAATATGACTCTTTATCTTGGTTAATAGTTTTCCTATGTAATTGGCTGCTCCCATATTGGGGGCATAGATATTTACAATTGTTAGATCATCTTGGTGGATAGTCCCTTTAAGAATGATGTAGTGTCCTTCTGTATCTCTGAATACAGTCTTTAGTTTAATATCTAATTTATCTGATATGAGAATTGCTACCCCGACTTCTTTTGAGGCCCACTGGCATGAAACACGCTTCTCCATCCCTTCACTTTCAATCTGGGTGTATCCTTAGGTTCAAAATGGGTCTCTTGTAGACAGCATATGGATGGGTCCTCTCGTTTAATCTGATCTGCAACTCTGTGTCATTTTATGGGTGCATTTAGACCATTCACATTGAGAGTGATTATTGATAGATACGTTTTTATTGACATCATGTTACCTTTGAAGTCTTTCTTTCTTAAGATTGTCTCTATATTTCTATTCAATTATATTCTTGGGATTTTTCCTCTTTTATAGAACCCCCCTTAATATTTCCTGCAGTGTTGGCTTGGTGGTTGCATACTCTTTTAAGCCTTGCCAGTCTTGGAAACTCTTTATATCTCCATCCATTTTGAATATCAGTCTTGCTGGATAAAGTATTCTTGGCTGCATGTTCTTCTCACTTTTGCCCTGAATATATCTTGCCAGCTCTTTCTGGTTTGCCAGGTTGCTGTGGACAGGTCTGACATTATTCTGATGGGCTTTCCTCTGTATGTAAGGAGCTTCTTTGTCCTAGCTGCTTTCAAGACATCATGTCTACAATTATAATTCCTCAATTTTAGTATCAGGTGCCTTGATGTTTTTTCAGATTCTATAATCTTGGGGGAGGGGGACCATTCTGCTTCTAGTACGTGAATGCTGGTTCTACTTGCGAGATTGGGAAAATTTTCATGAAGAACTTGTTTCACTATATCTTCTAGACTTCTTTCTTTCTCCTCCCCTTCAGGGATTCCAATAATACTGATGGAACGTTTCAAGGCGTCATTAATTTCCCTAATTTTGTTTTCATGGTTTCTAAGCTGTTTGTTCCAGGCTTCCTCCTGATCCTTTCTCTCTATCTGTTTGTCCTCCAGATCACTAATTCTATCTTCTGTCTCAGTTACCCTAGTTTTTAGGGAATTTAGATTAGATTGGAACTCATTGAGAGCATTGTGAACATCATCCCTGGTGGCTTTCAGTTCTGCCCTAACATTGTGAACATCATCCTTGGTGGCTGCCCTAATGAGTTCCATTTGGTCATCCATGGCTTTCTCAAACCTAGCTATTGCCTGGATAATTGTTAGCCTGAATTCTTTTTCTGACATATTGTCTATGTTGGTAGCCATTAGCTCTGTTACAGAAGGCCCGTTCTCTGAATTTTTCTTCTGTTCGGCATTCCTCCTCCTAGTCATTTTGGTGAGAGATAGCTGAATGGATGTAGCTGGATGTATCGACCATGGTGCAATCAAGGTGCACCGTGGAGTGCTTCTGAGCAATCAAGAGTCCCCACCCAAAAGAAAGAAAAAAGAAAGAGTGAAAGAAGAAAAAAAAAAAGAGAGAGAGAGAGAGACAGGAAAAAGAAAGAAAGATAAAAGAGAAGGCTCGGCCCAAATGGGCCCCAAGTTAAGATTTGTGAAGTATACAAGCAAAAACAGACAAACAAAAGACTGATAAAAGTATTTGACAAGAGAAGAAAAAAATATATACATATATATGTAGAAGCAAAACAAACAAACAAAAAAAGAACCTCGTCAAAGAGAACCCCAAGTATAAGATTTATGTACTACCAGGACAAACACAAATACACAGAAACACTGGTGGAAGAAAAAGATGGGAGAGTGGTTATAAATTCTCAGTGTGGGAGAGGAAGGTTATTTCAACTCTTCCTGGATGTATCTTGATATCATTGTTAAAGGACTCAACTTTCCTAAGATAACGAGGGATTAAAAATTGGTTTACCTTGGGCGCCTGGGTGGCTCAGTGGGTTAAGCCACTGCCTTCTGCTCAGGTCATGGTCTTGGGGTCCCAGGATCGAGTCCCACATCGGGCTCTCCGCTAAGCGGGGAGCTTGCTTCCCCCCTACTCTCTCTGCCTGCCTCTCTGCCTACTTGTGATCTCTCTCTCTGTCAAATAAATAAAATCTTTAAAAAAAAAATTGGTTTACCTATAGGGGTAGCATTGACTGGGGAAAGGGGATTACCTTGAAGTTTAATTCTATATGAATATTAACAAATAAAAATAAAGAAAAGAATGAACTAAAGTAAAATTTTAAAAAAATTCAAAAAATAGAAAAGCAAAAGAAAAACACAGGTATATGTATCAAAAAGTTCAGGTTAAAAGGTTATTATGGAATTTGATGTACTGGACATCTCACTGTGATGGTAAATAGGCTAAAAGAAATCTATTTAAAAAATAAAAAGAAAAATTTAAAAATGAATCAGAATAGTGGGAACAAATTAAAAATTAAAGTTGTATCTATGAAGTAGTGGTGGTTTTTCTCTTGTCATTTTTTGTTGTTGTTGTTGTTGTTGTTTTTCCCCAGTTGGCTTTCTGGGGGAGGGCCCTGCCACATGGGTTTTCAGGCAGTGTTTCCTGAGTTAAGTCCTCCCGCCCCTCTCAAGGGGGTGGGCTCTGAGGAAACCGGTTTTTCAGGCTTTTGTTCTCTGGAGGTTTTTATGTTTGTTCATTTTTTTTCTCTCCCCTTGGCGGCTCTTGATGGTTTTTGGAGGTTTAGAGGAAAGCAAACTGCACCCAGACCTCCCTCTCAGAGAGAAGCCTCAGTCTGTTCTCCTCTGGGTGCTGCAGAGCACATAAGTTCCCCCTTGGCTGCTGGCAGAGCACGTTTCCAGTCGCAGTCCCTGGGGACACAGGAACTCCTGCTTGTACCCAAAACCACAACAGCGGCAGCTGTCTGGGCAGCTCCAGACCGCCAGAGAGGTTCCAAGCAGCGATTGCACACTGAGATTTTCCCGCTGGCCCGGGGTGGGAGCACTCAGACTTTCCAGGTCTGAGAGTGCCAGGCTGGTGCTTCCGCGCACCTCTCTCAGGGGAGACTGTGGGGGCCGTCTCAGGCTCTGATTGTGTAGCATGGCGCATGCGTGGGGACTGCAAAAAGGCTGTGTTTCTGCCGGCTGTCGAGGTTCCCAGGCCCTCACGGGAACCGCACCCCATGCGCCCTTAGGCGCTCTCACTCATGGCTCCGGGACCAAGACCTGGTTTCTCCACCACACTCTCTCTGGCTCAGCCCCAGGGGTGGCTGTCCTCGGTCTGGGGACTTAAACCCCTATCCCTAACTGTCCCAATTCCCACAATTTCCCCCCTAGACCTTTTGCTATTTTTGAGTGCTTTCTACCAGACTTTAAGTTAATGCTGGTTCCCAGATGCAGGAGACTCTCGTATTGGGTTATTACTTTCCAATGGGTTGCTTCTGGTGGCTCCCTCCCCCTTTTGTTTATCTTCCGATACCAGTCCAACTTTCCCACTCTGCTTTACCTGCCCACTGGCATCTTCTGTCCCCATAGAGATCCAGATGTGTATAATTCTAATCTCAGGCTGATTTCATGGGTGATCAGAGTTCCTTGGTAGGTAATCAGCTCATTTTAGGGTACAGGTTGAAATGGCGCCTCCTCCTAGTTCCCTGCCATCTTGCCCCCCCCCCCCCACGCCAATGGTTCTTATTCTCTGGTTGTTTTCTTGTTGTGAGTTCCTCCTCCTAGTCACTTTGTCAAGGGATGGTTGCAAATGAACATAGTCCAAAATATCAATCATGACCCAGGTCAAATGCATCCTAGAAAAAACCAATTTGGTTGAAAGCTATCACAAATATGCAAGCAAAGCCAAGATGATCCAAAACAATAAAAAAGGAAAAAAAGGGGCGGAGAGAGATTATAATCTCTCATGGTGGAAAAAGCAGGGTGATCTGTCTGTTACTGGTGGATTTTTGCACTGTGTGTTTGAAGACACTATATCCCAAAATTGCAAAGACAGAAATATAAATATATATATGAAAATAGAATGTAAAAAATGGACTGTATGGGGCATAAATTTAAATGTGAAACATAGATGTGAAAAAAAGTTAAAAACTGACTTAAAAACATAAGTTGTGAAATAAGAATCTATTTGGAATGGGAACAGGATTGAAAAAAAAAAAAGAATCAGAAAATAAATAAAAAAGAAATCTGAAGTTTTAGCCTGAAGTATAAACGAGTTACGAGGGAACACTTGGAGCTCCCTATATTATTTTCCGGTGGAGTTTTGCAGTCCTGTGGAAAATAAACTTATCATTCACCTGTTCTTCCATTCTATCTTTTGCAGGAGGGGACTGCTGCTTGGCTTCTTCAGAGGTTTTGCCTGAGTGCAGTTCTCCCACCCCTTGTCAGGGAGATGGGCTTAATGTAAGCTGGTCGGCTGTGTGGGTTTTTTCCCCTGGTGTCTTTCTATTCTTCTTTAGAGGGCCAGAGCAAATATGGCCATGCAGGAACTCTGGCCTAGAGCCAAAGAGTCTCGGTCCTCTTTTTTCAATAAATTGTGCTATTCGTGCCTGCTGCACCTCCCTGGGGAGTTATGGGGACCTGCGAGTATCTCTCTACTTTGTAACTCTGCAACTGCTAGTGGCTGTGGGCTCATGCATGCACCCTCTTCTGCATCTCCCAGGTCACGCTGGGTATTGCCCCAGTGTCCTTCCATTGGCCACACTGCCATGAGAGCTGTTGCCCTTTCGTGGGTACAAGTCATTTTATATCTCCTCTCAGATGTTAATCAGCCTGCACTTTTCAGGGTGGTCAGTCAGAGAGCAGTCTCCCTACCAGCTTGGTTCATGGTTTATGGTGACTGGAACTGAGAATCACTTCTGGGCTCACTGACCATAACCAGTCTCCCATTGCACTACTTGGGGAATCTATCAGTTTAGGCTCCCCTATTCTTTCTGAGTCTCCTGGGATCCTGAGACCACAGTGATCCACCTAGAATTCTGCCTCATTCATCCCCTGTGCCCTTTTCAGAAAGGGGTGTCTCTCACTAGAGCAGATTTCCAAGGGTCCTGATCTTTTGCTGTGTTATATTAAAGCAGTGTTATATCACTTTCCAGTGGCCAGTTGATGGAGGCTCCCTCCCCCCTTCATTTATTTTCCAATATTTCCCCCCAAGATTCAAGGTTCAACACTTCCTACCTTGCAAAAAGTAGTCATTTTTCTGCCTGTAGAGATACAGATAAATCTTCTTACATCCCAGGTTGAATTCATATGTGTTCAGAATAGTTTGATAGATATCCAGCTACACTCAAGGGACCAGATGAAATGAGGTCCCCAGATGAAATGAGGATGGTGATCTTGCCTTCCCCATCCTCATTTTATTTGTAACAGAGTTTTGGAAAGCTCAAGCCTAAAGGGACTCTTGAAAGTAGTGAAGATTTTGGTGGTAAATAATTTAGAGGAAGCTTGTAATTCCAGGACTATAACCAGCTCAAGTACAGTCCAGCTTATTTAGTAAGGAACACCAGGGAAAGAGACATGTAAGAAGAAACTTCCTGGGGTCAGAACAAACATCAAGGGTTGGCTTTAAGAAATATCCCTGAAAAGGGGATCAGGCCATAGAGCAATTTATGCCCTAGGACAGTGTCACAAGCAATGAAACAAACAACTGGTGGGTAACAATTGGACATGGCATCAGTGAAGGCAGACAGCTTCACAGAGAAATCCAGGTAAGAGACAGTCAAAGGGAATCCTGCTGAAATCACTGGTATCCCAGGGTTACTGTGCATATGCCTAAAGCTATGCTTTCTGAGGAGTAACATCAGACATGACAGCAGAGACCATAGGAAAATATAGTTCACTAAAATAGTCCAGTAAAGACACTCAATAAAAAAGCAAACAACAAAAATAAGTCCTATGCATGGGGGAATCAGTAACCAGAGATACTATGCTATATTATCTAAAATACCCACTTGAAACAAAAATTTATAAGAAATGCAAAGAAGAAAGTGTTACTCATACATAGAGGAAAAACAGAAGCAAGTAATAGAAACTGCCCGTGAGAAGGGTCCATGTGGGATCTACTAGACAAAGACTTCAAAGAAGCTATGATAAATACGTTCAGAGAACTAAAGAAAACCATGCTTAAAGAGATAGAGGAAGATATTGCAATATCTCATAAAATAGAGAATATCAGTAAAGAGATTTGAAAAAAGAAAGGGGAAATTCTGTAGTTAAAAAAATACATTAATGGAATAAGAAATTTACTAGAATGGCTTAACTGATGTGGACTGGCAGAAGAAATAATCTTCAAACTTGAAACAAATTGACAGAAATTATGTAATCCAAAGAATAAAAATAAACAGAACTTCAGAGATACTTGGGACACTATGAAATACATAGTGGAGTAACAGGATGACAGAGAAAGGAGCAGAAAAAAAAATTGGGGGGTGGGGATGAGGGGCAAGATGGCAGAAGAGCAGGAGAACCTATTTTAACTGGTCCCCTGAATTGAGCTAGGGATCTACCACAGCACTCTGAACACCCAAGAAATCATTCTGAGATGTAAGACTATACACTTCTGTATTTCTACGGGGGCAGAGGATCATCAGTGGAGAGGTACAGACGAGTTGGGAGTGTGTGGACAGATATTGGAGGATAAACAAAAGGGGGAGGGAGCCACAAGAACTGAGTCATTGGAAAGTAATACTCCAATGCGAAAGTGCCCTGTGCTTGGGGACCAGCAATAGCTTGGAGACTGGTGGCTGTGAGATGGGAAGGAACTGATAATAGCATTATAACAGAACAAAGGGAATTAAGGGACAATTTCTGGTACCAGGGTGGCATGGGCGATGACCTAAGCCCATGGTCCCAGGATGGCAGCAGCCATTGCTTGCCTGCATGGGCTCAAGTCAGCAGTTCCTGGCGCTATCACTGTTACCACAGCGGGCTTGAGTTTGTGGTCCTGGGAATGGCAGCCTCTAGGATTGGGCTTGCCTGGATCAGTATCACTCATTGTTTTGGTGGCACTGGGGTACAGGGACAAGTGGGGGCCTAGGGTGATCACTGAGATGGTGGCTGGGGGTGCACACCGCCTGTGGGAGGATGCAGTGATCAACAGAGTTTGCAGAGGGGGAGTCTGTGTTCTGGAACATTCAGAGAGGAGCAGTCTGCGGCTTCTCTCTGAGGTGGAGGTCTGGGTAAGGTTAGTTTATTTTGCTCTGACCCTCCGAAAAGGCATGAAAAGCCACCAGAGAACAACAACCTCCAGAGAACAGGACGCCTGGGTGGCTCAGTTGGTTAAGCGGCTGCCTTTGGCTCAGGTCATGATCCCAGCATCCTGGGATCGAGTCCCACATCGGGCTCCTTCTCGGCAGGGAACCTGCTTCTCCCTCTGCCTCTGCCTGCCACTGTCTGCCTGTGCTCGCTTGCTCTCTCTCCCTCTCTCTCTGACAAAAAAAACAAAAACAAAAACAAAAAAAACAAACAAACAAACAACAACAACAAAAAACCCTCCAGAGAACAAAAGCCAGAAAAACCAGTTTCCACGGATCCCAGCCCCTTAATAGGGGTCAGGGAAACTCTGCCCAAGCAGGATTGACTAAAAAAACAATAGGGCAGTCCCCTCCCCCAGAAGACAAGCTGAAAGAACAAGAGGACAACAACCTCAGGGGCCCCATTAAAATGGTAAAACCCCAACATGAGAGGAAAACGATATATTAAGCTCCTGGTATTGCCTCACAGCCTGTATTTTTCTTAGATACGACTTTTCTCTCTCTCTTTTATTTGTCCTAATGATTTTTGTTCCTTTTTTTTTTTTACCTACTTTTTATTTCAACTAGATGTTTAATACAACATATTTTCCATAGTAACTTTCTAACTTGAACTTTTTTCATATACTTTCTTTTCTTTTTAAAAAAAAATATGTAGAGATATAAGCTTCAATGTAGTCCTCTTTTCCTATTCAATACTACCTCTATATATAAAATCAGTTTTAATTTACCTGTATCTCTGGAAAGTTAAGTCCTCTAACAAAGATAAGATACACCCAGGAAAAACTGAAAATACCCTCCCTTGCCCACATCAAGAGATTATAAACACCCTCCTATCACCCTCCGCTTTTTATTTTGTGGGGGTTTTTTTCTTCTTTTTCTTTTGTCAGTCTTTTTGTTTGTCCATTTTTGGTTTTGTACTTTATAAACCTACTCTTGGGGATCATTTTTGGCTGGGTTTTTTTTTTCTTTCTTTTTGGTGGTGACTTCCGATTGCTCTGAGGCTTTCCAGGGTGCACCTTGCCTGGATTGTGGTTGATATTTTCAGCTATACATCCCCTCAACCACTTCTCACCAGAACGAGTAGGAGGAGGAACCCCCAACAGAGGAAAAATTCAGAGATTGTGACCTCAACCACAGAACTATTGGATATGGACATAAGCAAGATGTTGGAAATAGAATTCAGGGTAACAGTTATGCAGACAATGGTTAGGCTGGAGAAAACCATTAGTGGCAACATAGAATCTCTAAGGGCAGAAGTGAGAGCTTATCTGGCAGAACTTAAAAATGCTATCAATGAGATCCAATCTAATCCAAATACTCTAACAGCTAGGATAAATGAGGCAGAAGATCGAATTAGTGATCTAGAGGACAAACTGATAGAAAAGAAGGTTCAGGAGGAGGTCTAGAACAAACAGCTTAGAAGCCATGAAAACAGAATTAGAGAAATAAATGATGCCATGAAATGTTCCAATGTCAGAATTATTGGGATCCCTGAAGGGTGGAAAGAGAGGACTAGAAGATATAGTTGAGAAAATCCCAGCTGAGAATTTTTATAATCTGGGGAATGAAACAAGTGTTCATGTTCTAGAGGCAGAGAGGACACCCCCCAAAATCAATGAGGGAGAAACAACAAATTAAGCCTACCCCACACACGAGAAGGGAAATAATTAAGATTAGAGCAGACAGAGACCAATGAGCTAAAAATCAGAGATACAGTAGAACACATCAACAAAACCAGAAGCTGGTTAAACCACTAGCAAGATTAATCCAAAAGAAGAGAAATTATCTAAATTAGTAAAATTATGAATGAATGAAACTACATCAAGAAAATAGGAACAATCATCAGAAATTATTATCAACGGCTCTATGCCAATAAGTTAAGCAACCTAGAAGAAATGGATGCATTCCTGGAAACCTATAAACTTCCAAGTCTGAATCAGGAAGAAACTGACAGCTTGAATAGACTATTAACAAGATTCAAGCAGTGATCAAAACTTCCCAAAAAACAAGTCCGGGACCTGACAGATTCCCTGCGAAATTCTACCAAACATTCAAAGAAGAAATCATACCTATTCTCTCCTGAAGCTGTTTCAAAAAATAGAAATGGAAGGAAAACTTACAAACTCTTTCTATGAGGCCATCATTACCTTGATCCCCAAACCAGGCAAAGACCCCATGAAAAGGGAGAAGTACAGACCAATATCCCTGATGAATATGGACACCAAATTCTCAAAAAGATCCTAGCTAATAGGATCTAATAGTACATTAAAAGGATTATCTACCAGGACCAGGTGGGATTTATCACTGGGATGCAAGGGTGGTTCAGCAGTTGCAAATCAATCAATGTGACAGAACACATAAAAAAGAGAAGAGAGAAGAAACACAAGGTCATCTCAATTAATGCAGAAAAAGCATTTGACAAAATACAGCAACCGTTCCTGATTAAAACTCTCCAGAGAATAGGGACAGAGGGAACATTCCTCAATTTCATAAACTCCATCTATGAAAAACCCACAGTGAATATCATTCTCAAAGGGGAAAAGTTGAGAGCCTTTCTCTTAAGATCAGAAACACAACAATCATGCCCACTCTTACCACAAAATTAACATAGTACTAGAAGTCCTAGCAACAGCAATCAGACAACAAAAAGAAATAAAAGGTATTCAGATGGCAAAGAAGTCAAAGTCTCTCCCTTCACAGATCACATGACAACTTATGTGGAAAACTCAAAAGACTCCACCCCCAAAATACTAGAAAGCATACAGAAATTCAGTAATGTATCAGGGTACAAAATCAATGCACAGAAATCAGTTGCTTTCTTATACACTAAAAATGAAACTGTAGAAAGAGAAATTAGAGAATCTATTCCAGAAATTGCACTTTGGTGTATTTACCCCCAAAGATACAGATGTAGTGAAAGAAGGGCCATATGTACCCCAAGGTCCATAGCAGCAATGTCCACAATAGCCAAACTGTGGGAAGAGCCAAGATGCCTTTCAACAGACAAATGGATATACAATGGAATATTACTCAGCCATCAGAAAGGATGAATACATACCTTCTGCATTGACAGGGATGGGACTGGAGGAGATCATGCGGAGTGAAATAAGTCAAGAAGAGAAAGTCAATTATCATATGGTTTCACTTCTTTGTGGAACATAACGAATAACACAGAAGACATGAGGAGAAGGAAGGAAAAAATGAAGGGCAGGAAATTGGAGTGGAAGACAAACCATGAGAGACTATGGACTCCAAGAAACAAACTGAGGGTTTTAGGAGGGAAAGGGTTGGGGGTGGGTGAGCCTGGTGATGGGTATTAAGGAGGGCATATATTGCATGGAGCACCGGGTGTTATATGCAAACAATGAATCATAGAACACTACATCAAAAACTAATGTTGTACTGTGTGGTGACTAACATAATAATTAAAAAAAAAAAGAAGAAATAATGGCTGAAAATATTCCAAATATAAGGGAAACAAAATACTAATCTATACATCTACAAAGCTCAATAAATTCCAATAGGATAAGGACAAAGAGATCCACACAAAGATACATCAGAGTAAAAATGTTGAAAGCTAACAACAAAGATGAAATTTTGAAAGTGGTATAAGAAAATGACTTACTGCATATAAGAGAGCCCACTTAAGATTAACAGTTGAATATTCATTAGAAGGTCCAGTATTGTCATCAATTATTACAGGCTCTGGATGTAATCAAATGAATATTGACATAACTTGTTAAATTTTTTGGGTTTGTCTTCAAGTGCCCAATGACTGAAGCCAATAATTTTAATATTATCAATGGCTCGTGTAGAATGTATTCTATCACTTTATCCTCCTAGTTTCATTTCTTCAGGTGAAGGTATTCACTAGACTGCTCATATAGTGCAATGGGGTAAGAAACAATATATTCTCTATTAACCTCAAAGTTACCATTTAATAAACAATTGGAATTAGCAATTAAAATACCTGCTTCAGTAGATAGAGGGTGACAAAGGACAGGAGTGCTAATCTACAAATCTTTAGTGCTCTTTTGCCATTTAACATGAGGAACCCAAGGGTGAGTCTTCATTAGATAAATCACTGTGTTTTATTGGTGGTATTGGAAGATAAGATACGGATTCTTAATTTAGACTGCTATAACAAATTACCACAGATGTGGTGGCTTAAATAACAAATATCTATTTCTCACAGTTCTGGAGCCTGGAAGTCTGAGATCATTTTGGCAGCATGGTGGGGGTTCTTGGTAAAGGTCCTAATCCTGGTTTACAGATAGCTTCCTTGCATGCTACATCTTCATATGAAGTAGAGAACAAGGGCTCTGGTCTCCTTATCTAATAAGGACATTAACTCATTATGAGGACTCCATCCTCATGACCTCATCTAAACCTAATTACCTCCTAAATGTTCCAGACCTCAAATGCCATCACACTGGGGGATTCAGGATGGGGGGACACAAACATTCAGTCCATAGCATGGCATATGAAAAAGAAATTTACATACAACTTTTTTTTTTTAAAAATTAAGATCCAAGAAACATTTTAAAAACAGAAACTAGGGGAGCGTGGGTGGCTCAGTGGGTTGAGGCCTCTGCCTTCAGCTCACATCATGATCGCAGGGTCCTGGGATCGAGCCCCGCATTGGGTTCTCTGCTCAGCAGGGAGCCTGCTTCCCTTCCTCTCTTTCTGACTGCCTCTGCCTACTTGTGATCTCTGTCAAATAAATAAATAAAATCTTAAAAAAACACAACAGAACAAAACAGAAACTATATCTATTAACTTGAGTAATGGAAAGAATTCCAAGATATTGATGGGATGGACAACCTTTTCTTTATATTTCACATAGTTGGGCTTAACTATGCAAATGTTTTGTTGCCTATGGGGGTTGAATAGCTATATTTCTCTGTAGTTATCCAATCCAACTCTATATGACTGGGAATGGCCCAAAGAATAAACCCTAGTCATTTCATCTTGTTACCACAACTATCACTGACTTCAAGGAGAAAGGTTTATTTTAAAATTAATGGTAAATGAGGGCAATGTGAGATTGTTGCTGAGTGGAGAAGAGCCAACATTTGGGTGTAACAAAGGGGTAAAGGTAACTCTGATGCCTTTTGAGAGGTTTAGAACAAGTGAATAATACGCTCCTTTAGCTTAGGCTCAGATGTCCCTTGGGGCCAGAGACTGCCAAAATTCCTCCACTTTTAAAGAAATGAGGCAGTTGTACGATGGCCAACTTAATAAACATACTTCTAGGGTTATTTTCTCTCCTCCTAATGAAAGAACAGATCAGAGCTCAGACAATCACTATCTGCAATAATACTAATGTGGCTAGGGTTTTCATTTCACACTGTGAAATAGAACTGGCCTAAATTTTAGACTTAAATGATGACAGATTAATTAGGGCTCTTAATTATTCAAAAGATGTATACCGTAAAGTGCAGAACAGGTAGGCAAAAACAAAAGGCAAAAATATAAAAATATCAGGAAATTTGTGTAGTATTATAGGATAGTTTAAATGGTACAATTCCTCACTGGTTATTACAACTCTTTGAAATATGTGCATGCATTTTGATCATCTATTTGAATATATGCTTTTGAAAGACACATTTGACATGACTGCTGTCAAAATAAGAGTGAATTTTGTTGTTGCTGCTGCTGGTGGTGGTGGTGCTGCTGCTGCTGTTGTTATAAAATGCTTTGACACAAAATCGGGGTGGGTGGACTTTGCTGTGAGGATTAAGTCCTGCAGACCTGGAATAGGCTGGAGCTAAAGTATCTGCACATGATTATCTGTTGGTTAAGGAATGAAATATATTAATAGTGTTTCTTTGTAACCAGCAGTCAAGGATGTTTGGGGGCAGGTTTTAAGAGCTTATCAACAGTGTTTATTAGTAACTGCGATTGATGATTATACCTGTTTTCACTGAAACCTTCAGAGTCCTCTGCTGTGGGGGTTAGTTACATAATAAGAATATGCCCACATATCTGGCAGGGTATAAGAAACCCCAACAGTAAATCCATTTTGGGTTTCTGAGTGATTCTATGCACAATGGTTCTTATCTGACAATAAAATTATGTTCATATAATAGAAGAAAATGGGAGCTCATGCCTGGCCCTTATCCAAACCCCATGGTATGAAGCAGCCTTCGGCTGTATGCAAATCCTTAATGATATTCCACCTTTTCCACTTAATAAATTGTACACGTGTCAACATTGTCATTTTGGGTCCTATCAGTCTTCTTTAACAATTTAATCCTGTTTAACTATCACTGTTAATACACCACATTTTCTGGCAATGTGGCAGTTCTGTAGTGTTAGGCCTTGTGTCCATTTCTCATTATGTATTTTTTTTCTTTCTCTTGAGTTGTCTATCCACAAGGCATGTATAATCTAGCTCTTTTTCCATATTCAGTTTATTCAATAATTCCTTGTTTCCTTATTTTCTGTGCTAATGACTTTCTCACTGTGCTTGCTTGTTTCTGATCTATTTCTCTTGGATTTACTGCACTCTGGTCATCAAAAGTCTTCTCTGGTTTCCTGAGTAGTCTAACAAATATCTTATTCCTGTTATCTCAATAGGGATATGATTATATGCTACCTGTGTTGTTGCATTATTATCCTCTATCAGAGGTGTATGCCTATGTTTTAAGAACAAGTTTATCAACAAAACTGTTTTCCACATGTACTCCAATCTCTCCCAGAAGTGCTGCTTTTATGAGGTCCTATTAGATTTTCACTCACATTTATGTCTGACAATATGGATTGTATGTGTGCATTTACATGCTCATGCGTTCTTGCTTCCCCAGTAACTCTTGCTTCCCTATAATCCTCTCATAGTTTAGCTAGTAAGCTATTACCTAAGAGTGACCATCTGCCCCTACATCTTTATATATCCATGTCATCTGCCTATCAACTTAGCCTATATGTCTAAACTTATCTAATGTTAAAACAGCCACTCCTTTTAAATCTTCTGACTAGTACCATAACAATTTATCAGTGCTTTTTAAAAGCCCTATACAAATATTTAGCTTAATATTCCACCCTTCTAAGTTTTACCTATTTCTTCTACTATCATAGATATTATTTATGATTACTGGACATGTTATACCTCCTATTGTTATATGGGTTAATGTAATGATCTGGGTTGATTAGCTCATGAAATACAGTTTCTTTCACTCCTTTTATTAATCAAAGTCCAAAATCTAGGAATTAAATGGAATATAAGAATTTGGCACCACTATGCCAATGAATATGAAGATAAAATTCTGAAGCTAAATCTTTGAGGGCAAAGGGCAATGATTCATTAGTATTCTAATAAACACTAAAAATAAAAAAAAACTGGACTATGAGCTGGATTGGTGTGAAATTTTAAAATTCTGGGTGTTATAATTTTTAACCTATTGACATTTATACTGTTTTCAAGATTAAATTCAGAAATACATAAAAAAGGATTCTTAGATTATGTACAGTGTGATATACTAATAACTTAAAAATTTTTACCAATTAACACAGTTCTCACCTACCCATGCTTTTGTGGGATATGACCTAAACCAAGTGATCAAGCTTAGCATTACCAGTGATTACTCATATTGACAGCATATACTATTAATATGATGAGCATAGCATTTTATTTCTGTGGTCTTCCTACAAAACAACACAAAAACACAAAACAAAACAAATCTGTAATGCCACTGCAATCATTTAAAAAATATGAGAAACCTAAATTGAGGGGTATTCCATAAAATACATGACAAGTACTCCTGAAAACAGTCAAGGATACTAAAACTCCAAAGGTCTATGAAACTGTCACAGACCAGTAGAAGATAAGGAGACATGACTATTAAATGTACTGTGGTGTCCTGGATGGGATCTTGAAATATAAAAATAGGATCTTGAAATATAAAAGTATTAGGGAAAGGGGTGACTAGGTGGCTCAGTCAGCTGAGCATCCAACTCTTGGTTTCAGCTCAGGTCATAATCTCACAGCTGTGGGATTGAGCCCTGGTATCAGGATCTGCAGTCAGTGCAGCCTGTTTCAGATTCTCTCTCCCTCTCCCTACCACTTGCTGTCCCTCAAATAAATAAAAACATTAGGGAAAAACCAATGCAATCTGAAAAATGATGTTTAGTTAATATACCAGAGTAAAATGTTAGTAAGAGAAACTGGATGAGTATAAAGTATTGGTATTTTTTTAAAAAGATTTTATTTATTCATTTGACAGACAGAGACCACAAGTAGGCAGAGGCAGGCAGATAGGAAGGGAAGCAGGCTCCCTGCTGAGCAGAGAGCCCAACACGGGGCTCGATCCCAGGACCCTGAAATCATGATCTGAGCTGAAGGCAGAAGCTTTAACTCACTGAGCCACCCAGGAGCCCCAGTATTGGTAATTTTTATTTAAATCTAAAACTATTCTAAACTGAAGTTAATTTCTGAACAGTACTCCAGGTTTGATCATCTCTTTCATATATAAAAATCAGGCATGAGAAAGATATTTTTTTCCTATCATTTACCTTTGAACATTGTGCACTAAGCTCAAATTGCATCAAAGTGTCTGAGACTGAGGAGATGCAAACACTTTCTTATCTGCTGGAACCTCCTTGTCACAAGGAGTGCTGATTCAGTGCCTGGTGTACTAGCCCTGGTGGTGTGATATTACAGCCTTTATCCAACGATGAATGAGCTCTTAGTAGGGGCTCTTTTCCTTGGCAGTGATGCTGCTAAGTGGTAACAACCCAGGCTCAAAGAAGTACCTGTTCTCCAATTAATGCTAAATGTATGCCACCATTTCCCCTCACACAGTATCAGCAGGGGATTGGGAAGAGAAATCACTCAGGCAATCAACCGATTTATTGTCCTCATGCTCAATCTGCCAGATCACACTTGCAGAAAGCAACATGCCCAGAGCTGAGAAATTTTGTGGTTCAGGTTTTTAAAAACGAGAACTACATTTACTTTCTTCTCTACTGACGAAACCATGCAGCCTCAAATGATGACAGACTGACCAATATTTTCTTGGCTAAAACTATACAACACTAAATTATTCCTTCAAAAATTAGTCTGGGACGCCTGGGTTGCTCAGTTGGTTGGGCGACTGCCTTCGGCTCAGGTCATGATCTTGGGAGTTCCAGGATCGAGTCCCGCATCGGGCTCCCAGCTCCATGGGGGGAGTCCACTTCTCCCTCTGACCTTCTCAGCTCTCATTCTCCCTCTCACTCTCTCTCAAGTGAATAAAATCTTTTGAAAAAAAAAGTTAGTCTGCTTTTTAATACTAATGTGGTACTTACAACATGAAAGTAGCCTTTTTCATTCCAATTCCAAAACCTGCTGTCCAAGCAGTATAAAAAGAACAACAGTTTGCAATGCTGCATAAGGTGCATAATTTGAGCACACATTATGAGGTTGGAAAAAGATCCTACACAAGATGTGTAGGCTTTATGAATACAAGAAGAGTAAAAATATGCTGTCCTTTATAATTACACAGTACAAAATAAACCATTAGTGGGATAGAATGAAGGCCAAAAAACATGTAAGAATCATCCAGCCCACCTACCCATAGATACATATACACAAGGAAACTTAGGAAATCTTATGGATCTCCAATATCCTAGAAAAACAGGGCCACACTATCAGACAGACACAGCAGGCAGGCCAAAATTTCATAGCATCAACAGCATCAAGTTGAGGGAAGCCAACAGAACCTAAACCATAACTCAAAAAAGGAAAGTGGGCAGGTTCCAGAGCAGGTTTGGCTGCTGTCTTCTACTAGAACTCAGCAGCAGTAATGAATTCTGTTACATAAACCGATACAGATATACCATATAGCCCAGAGACTAGCCACAAACATTTATTGTTATTGTCCACAGAATTCAAATTATTCCTCCATTTTTAAAACTTCACATTCAAAGGTGAATTCATGTATAGAATATTTTATTATGTATTTTCTATAAAACTTGGTGTTACATATAAACCACAAATTTAGGTACATGAGTTCTAGGTGAAGATTCTATCTTCAATTCTGAAATATACATTTCCTCAGGAAAAAAAAAATTATCTGAAGCAAACTTTCAGTATTTGTTTAAAAATATCATTTATTAAAATATAAGATTTTGGTCAAATCTTAACTATCTGATATTTAGTGTGTAGTAAAGGGTTTTGTATTTTTCCCTGAGATTTCTCTAATTTTTAACGAAAGCTTCCAATCAGGATATTGACAGTTTTCTTCCTCATGTGAAGTCTCCAATGTACAATGACAGGCTGAATGACATGATATTCATAGGGTTTTGTCCCACAGTAACAGAGTTAACTAAGCTATGTGCATTTAACCAACAGAACAAAATCCTTAAGAGTTCAACAGAGTACAGGGGCACCTGAGTGGCTCAGTCATTAAGCGTCTGCCTTCAGCTCAGCGTCCTGGGATAGAGCCCGACATCGGGCTCTCTGCTTCTCCCTCTCTGGCTTCTTCTGCTTGTATTCCCTCTCTCACTCTCTCTCTCTGTCAAATAAATAAATAAAATCTTTGAAGAAAAAAAAAAGAGTTCAACAGAGTACAGTTGTGTATGTGTGTGTGTGTGTGTGTGTGTGTGTGTGTGTTTTAAGCCAACTTATGAAGATCTGTTAGCGGAGAACTGTTTCACCCAGTTATTCAGTTTTTGGCTTCTTTCACCTGTGCTCTATCATGTTTAAAACACATGCCAAATCTGCCCTGGAAATACCTCTATCCCAACATAACAGGAACAGAAAGAATATAAGGTGATTTTTGCAGTCTGGACTTAGCTTAAATGTAATAGTGTCATATTCCATGACCAGTAGCACTCAAATGAAAGACTGGGAAATTAGATAAACTATGTGCCTAGTGGAAAAGGAAATGTTTAAGGGACACAATCTGCCAGTCTGTGACATGAGCTTTTTTACTGTGTGTTATCAATTAAGGTATGATTCCCTTCAGGACTTCCCAAATTCACCGCATGTAAGGGTTTCCTTTCTGGTGTGCATTCTGGTGTGATGTACCCTAAGAGCTGCCTTACGGATAAAAGTTTTCCTGCATTCATTACATTCATAGGGTTTCTCTCCTGTGTGAATTCTCTGGTGTACTTTGAGAGTTGAATTTTGTGCAAAAGCTTTCCCACATTCATTACACTCATAGGGTTTCTCCCCTGTGTGAATTCTCTGGTGTGCACTAAGGTGTGACTTCTGGGAGAAAGTCTTCCCACATTCATTACATTCATAGGATTTTACACCTGTGTGAGTTCTCTGATGGACTCTGAGGGTTGAATTATGGGCAAAAGGTTTCCCACATATATTACACTCATAGGGTTTCTCCCCTGTATGAATTCTCTGATGTGCAATAACATATGACTTCTGGGAGAAAGTTTTCCCACATTCATTACATTCATAGGGTTTCTCCCCTGTTTGAGTCCTCAGATGTGCCTGGAGGTGTGATGTCTTGGAGAACGTTTTCCCACACTCATTACACTCATATGGTTTCTCCCCTGTGTGAATTCTCTGATGTGCCCTGAGGGCTGAATTATCAGCGAAAGTTTTCCCACATTCCTTGCACTCATAAGGTTTCTCCCCTGTATGGATTCTCTGATGCGCACAGAGGTGTGTTCTTTGGGAGAAAGTTTTCCCACATTCATTACACTCATAGGGTTTCTCTCCTGTGTGAATTCTTTGATGGACTATGAGGGCTGCCTTATAGATAAAAGTTTTCCCACATTCATTACATTTATAAGGTTTTTCCCCTTTGTGAATTCTCTCATGTCCACTGAGGTATGATTTCTGAGAGAAGGTTTTCCCACACTCGCTACATTCGTAAGGTTTCTCCCCTGTGTGAATTCTCTGATGTGTACTGAGATGCGTTTTCTGTGAAAAAGTTTTCCTACATTCATTACATTCATAGAGTTTTTCCCCTGTATGAATTTTCTGATGTGCTCTGAGAGCTGAATTATGGGCAAATGTTTTCATACATTCATTACATTCATATGGTTTCTCCCCTGTATGAATTCTCTGATGTACTCTGAGAGCTGAATTATGGGCAAAAGTCTTCTCACAGTCACTACACTCATAGGGTTTCTCCCCTGTGTGAATTCTCTGATGTGCTCTAAGGGCTGAATTATGGGCAAAAGATCTCCCACAGTCATTACATTCATAGGGTTTCTCCCCTGTATGAATTCTCTGATGTGCTCTGAGAACAGATATATGGGCAAAGGACCTCCCACATTCATTACATTCATAGGGTTTCTCCCCTGTGTGAATTCTCTGATGTGCTCTGAGGGTTGAATTATCAGCAAAAGTTTTCCCACATCCATTACATTCATAGGGTTTCTCCCCAGTATGGATTCTCTGATGTGCACTAAGGTGTGTCTTGTGAGAGAAAGTTTTCCCACATTCAGTACATTTGTATGGTTTTTCGCCTGTGTGAATTCTCTGATGTGCTCTGAGATGGGATGCCTTAGAAAAAGTTTTCCCACATTCAATACATTTGTAGGATTTCTCCCCTGTGTTAATTCTCTGATGTTCTTTGAAATGTACTATCTTGGAGAATGTTTTCCCATGTGTATTACTTTGACAGAGTTTCATCCCTGTATATGTTCTTTGGTGTACTATGAGAGCAGGCTTCTTGTAAGGTTTCCCACATCCACTGTTATCATAATCCTTTGTGCGAACTGTCAGATTTTCATGGACGTTTGACTTTTGGCAGAAAGTTTTCCCACATTTATTACAATCATAGAGACTGACCCTCATATCAGTTCCAGGATAATGAATAGGGTGTGAACTTGAACAAAAAGAGTCTCCACATTCCTCAGGTTTCTCTCCTGATTGGGTCCTCTGGTGATCAATGAGTTGTGCTTTCTGGTAAAAGGATTTCCTGCATTCATTACATTCAGATGACTTCTCTCCAGTTTCATTTTGCTGATGTACACTGACAGCTGAGTTTTGATGGAAGGACCTCCCATATTTATCACATTGGTAGGGTTCCTCTTCTGTGTGAGTTCTCTGACATATTATAACATCTAATTTCTGGTAGAAGGCATTTATACATCCATTATATGCACAAGATTCATCTTTAATTTGTGTCTTTTTTTGTACTGTATGGATTGAGCTCGGGATCATGTTTTCATCACATATACTGCTTGCAAAAGCACCCTGTTCTTTAACAGTTCTCTGAGATTGAGTGAGAGACAAGATCCTGCTGAAGTTATTCCCACTCTCATTATATTCAGAGTTTGTCACAGCCATGTGAACCTTATTGTAATTCACAGTGGTGGTTTTGCCACAGGATTTCCCACATTCATTAAGATCAAAGCATTTCTCTCTTGTGCCAGTTCTCGTGTAGTTAAATAAAGTTGCTTTATCACAGTTTTTCCTAAATTCATCACCCTTATACAATTCCTCTCCTATAATAACGAGAGTCTTACCATGTAAAACTTTCCCAAATTCATTACATTCAAAAGACTGCTCCAGGCTTTGAAGTTTCTGATGATCTTTCCTATTACTGAGAGGTTTCATGTTTCTATTATAATCATAATGTTTCTCTCTAGTATGAGTTTTCTCATCTTTAATATCAAGCTGCAACTTTTTGCAAACATTCATGTAATCAGCCTTCTTTCTTGAATAGTTTCTATTCCAAATAATTAATTTAGAAACAACTTGCAAATTCATTCTACATGAGTCACATTTACAGAGCATTTTTTCAGAAGAATTTGGAATTATATCCAGAACAAATGGTTTTTCTAAAACTTTCTGCCCATCTTTACTCAATGTTTTGTTATCAGTGAATATTACTTGCCACAGAGGTTTCTCTTGTTTTTCCTGGTTCCCCTCAATGTGAATATCAACACTGAAATATCCTAAAATGAGAAAAATTGGAAACATCTTTATATCTTGTATTTCTTATGGAGAGTAACTTATAGCCATATGTTTGTTATGTACTGTATTCTGTTACAGGTCACATTTCCAAAGATCAATAATTCACACACATAGAGAAAAGACAGATATACTTCTTCCACATCCATGTTGTTTAAGGAAAACAGGTATTATTTCCAGTGCTGGCCAATAATGAGTAGCTAGCTCCTTTCTTCCCAAGTCCTCCCTTTTACAATGAACAAATCCCTGAACAAGCAGTAAATCAGTAACTAAATCAATAGTAAATAAGTCAGTAAGATGCTACAAAATGGAATGTGTACTTTGGAACTCAAGAAATGACAGAGCAGAGGATTCCAAGGCTGTTCTCTCTGCTTCCCATATATCTTATATGGGCTACTGGAGTGTTGGAAAAGGCTGAAATCCAAAGTCAACAATATACATAACAAAAAGAACTACAAGAAAAGCCTGTTCCTTCTAGCCAAAGGTCTGGAAAAAAAAAAAAAAAGGTGGTTTAACAGAAAATCTTTTTGACAATACCCATCCTGCTCAAGCCAAACAAAAATAGGTGTAACTGGGAATGAAAGTTCCACTGCCACAGGTATTAAAGACTGGATACTCTTAGAAAACTTCTTTCCATGAGCCAAAACTAAGAGCTCACTAGAAAGATCATGAAAAATCCTAGAATGTTCAACTCACAGGACATTCAGGGATGTTAATAGCAACCATACCCAAAATTCTTCCTGGAACCACATTCCTATCAATTCTATGGGATCCATGATAGCAACAACAATAAATCTGTTGTTTTAGGGCACTTATGGCAACACAGCAGGTAGGGGAAGGAAAGAAGGGAAAAGATGCAGGAACACTACAATATTACAGCTACAAGGGATGAAACAGCATTTGGAATAACTATGCTCTCAAAACCAAGAATACAGTACATTTAAAAAATAGTTTAATTTACATTACTCTCAATATTCTTTACATATTCTCTCACATGAAACATTCATCACAGCAGACTGCATTCTATACTGCAAGAAAAATCTTCACAAATATAAAAGAACAGAGATCAAAGTATAATCTCAGGCCATCAAGAAATTATACTAGAAATCAGTAACACAAAGTCACCTGGAGAAACACAAAATATTTGTAAATTAATATACTTCTAATTAACCCACAGGTCAAAGAGAAAATTTCATAGGAAATTAATATAGAATTGAATGAAAACAAATAATATTTAGAACATACAGAAATTTGTGGGATGGAGCTAAAGTAGTGCTTAGAGATAAATTTATAGCTTAAAATTTTTTATATTAGAAAAAACTCCAATCAGTTACCCAGTTCCACCTTAAGAAACTTGACAAAGAGAACAAATTAAATCTAAAAAAAGCAGAAGGAAGAAAATAATAAAAACTAAAAAAAATGAAACTGAAAATGGGAAGCAGAGAAAACTCACTCAAACCAAAGCTTAGTTCACTGTAAGATTTTAATGATTTAAATGAAAAGAGGAAAAAAGAGAAGACACACAGTATTTATATCAGAAAAGACATAAGACAGGATATAAATACTGATACAACAGATACTAAAAAGATAATAAAAGAATATTAGGGGAAACTCTGTGGCCATATATTGACTATTAAAGTGAAATGGACAAATCTCTTCAAAAAAACAAAAACTACCAAATTCATTCAAGAAGGAAGATATGACTTGATATAAGATATAACAGATCAGTATCTATTCAAGAAATTGAATTATGTAGTCAACAAACACATTGCACCAAGAAACAGCTCCAGGATTAAAAGGCAGTAACTAATGAATTCTGCCAAATGTTAAAAAAAAACAAAACAAAACAAAAAAAAAAAAACAATGTTAAATAATCTCTTCTGGAAAATACAAGAAACCTACAGACCAATATCCCTCATAGCATAAATGTAAAAATTCTCAAAAAAACAAAAAACAAAACAAACAAACAAACAAAAAAACCTCAGCCACAGCAACTTCTCCCTTGAAACATCACCAAAGATAAGGGAAGCAAGGGCAAAAATGAACTATTGGGATTTCATCAAGATCAAAAGCTTTTGCACAGCAAAGGAAACAGTCAACAAAACCAAAAGACAACCGACAGAATGGGAAAAGATATTTGCAAATGACATATCAGATAAAGGGCTAGAATCCAAAATCTATAAGAACTTATCAAACTCAACACCCAAAGAACAAATAATCCAATCAAGAAATGGGAATAGGACATGAACAGACATTTCTGCAAAGATATCCAAATGGCCAAGAGACACCTGAAAAAGTGCTCAACATCACTCCACATCATGGAAATACAAATCAAAACTACAGTGAGATACCACCTCACACTAGTCAGAATGGCTAAAATGAATCAGTCAGGAAACAACAGGTGTCACAATAGCCAACCCATGGAAAGAACCTAGATGTCCATCAACAGATGAATGGATGAAGAAGATAAAGAAAATGAATGTACACAAACACACAGACACACACACACACACACACACAATGAAATACTATGCAGCCATTAAAAAACCCCCAAACTTTGCCATTTGCAATGATGTGGATGGAACTAGGGAATATTATGCTAAGTGAAATAAGTCAGTCAGAGAAAGACAATTATCATATGATTTCTCTGATATGAGGAATTTGAGAGGAAGGGTTGGGGTTCATGCGGGAACGGGAGGGAAAAATGAAACAAGATGGGACCAGGGAGGGAGAAAAACCACAAGAGACTCTTAATCTCAGGAAACAAACTGAGGGCTACTTGGGGGAGGGGGGGCAGGAAGGGATGGGGTGGACAGGTGATGGACATTGGGAAGGGTATGTGCTATGG
The DNA here is from genome assembly GCA_004024625.1 of Mellivora capensis. NCBI lineage: Eukaryota > Metazoa > Chordata > Mammalia > Carnivora > Mustelidae > Mellivora > Mellivora capensis. The sequence goes on from PISX010007161.1 coordinate 24,452, forward strand.
TGAGTGCTATGAATTATGTAAGAATGATGATTCACAGACCTGTACCCCTGGGGCAACTAATACATTATATATTAATTTAAAAAAACAACAGCAATGTAGAAAATGTAAAAAAGAAATGATATATCAGGATCAAGGGGGATTCATACCAAGAATACAAACTGTTGAGATACTTAAAAGTCAATGTAATCCACCATATTAATCATCTAAAGAATTAAAACCACATAATCAAATAATTTAAGGCAAAGATATTTCACAAATTTCAAAATCAAACCATTAACCTACTGTAAAGGGAATTTACAAAAAGCCTATAGCTAACATTATGGTTAAGAGACTGAATGGCTCAGTGGGTTAAGCTTCTGCCTTCAGCTCAGGTCATGATCTCAGGGTCCTGGGATCAAGCCCCACATTGGGTTCTCTGCTCGGCAGGGAGCCTGCTTCCCTCTCTCTTTCTGCCTGCCTCTCTGCCTCCTTGTGATCTCTCTCTAGACTGTCAAATAAATAAATTAAAAAAATCTTAGAGAGAGAGAGTTTGAATACTTAAATCCTAAGAATGGAAAAATATGGGTGTCTAGCCTCAGCACCTCTATTCCAGACTGTACTGGAAGTTCCCACCAATGCAGTATGGCAAGAATAGAAATAAAGATACAAAATCGATAGAGAGAACCACAGAAAGGTCTTCAAAAAGGCTCCTTAATAAGTGGCAAAATACAAAGGCAAGGGCAAAATACAAAGGCAAAATACAAAGCTGATACACAAAAGCCAATCATATACAAACAATTATCACTGGAATTTTAAATCAGACAAAGAATATAATTTACCATGGTGCTAAAAACAAACCCCAAAATAGTTGGTATCTATATTCCAAGAACTACTGATAAAAGGAATAAAATAAATTACAAATAAAGGGAGATGTGCATTTCTTTATGGATTGGATTTTAAGATATTAAACCTCTGGGGGTGCCTGGGTGGCTCAGTGGGTTAAGCCTCTGCATTCGGCTCAGGTCATGATCGAGCCCCACATCAGGCTCTCTGCTCAGCGAGGAGCCTGCTTCCCCCTCTCTCTCTGCCTGCCTTTCTGCCTACTTGTGATCTGTTAAATAAATAAATAAAATCTTAAAAAAAAAAGATGTTAAACCTCTTTAATTTGATCTATAATCAATATAATCCCAGTTGAAAAGCTGGCATGCTTTTTGTAAATATCAAAAAGTTCACTTTAAAATTTATAAAGAAGAAAGTTGGTGGACATTAGCTGATTTCAAGGTCTAATTAAGAACTTACAATAACTGGGGCGCCTGGGTGGCTCAGTGGGTTAAGCCTCTGCCTTCGGCTCAGGTCATGATCTCAGGGTCCTGGGATCAAGCCCCGCATCTGGCTCTCTGCTTGGCAGGGAGCCTCCTTCCCCCTCTCTCTCTGCCTGCCTCTCTGCCTAGTTGTGATCTCTGTCAAATAAATAAAATCTTTAAAAAAAAAAACTTACAATAATAAAGTTAATGTATCGGCATAAGGATAGATAGGTAGATGAATTAAAAAATACAGATACCACAGAAATACAGTCTCACATGTATAGAACATAAGTACAAATATACACACATACACATAAACTTATGTACCATATACAAAATATACATTTACCCATTTTCTAAGAACAATGGAAATGCTATTCAGTAGAGAAAGGATAATCTTTTCAATAAATGGTGCTAGAATAACTGGACTCTCCTTTTCAAAAATTTAAACTTGACACCTATCCCATCCTGTCTATGACAACTAAAACCAAATGAATCACAAAATGTAAAATCTAAAATGTAAAATTTTCTAGAAGAAAACATGAATAAATCTGTCTTACTTTGAGTTTGGATATTTCTAGACAAAACAACAAATGCATGATCTTTATGAGAAAATTAATAAATTGAACTTATCAAAATTAACATTCAATTTTAGCCAACCACCTCTGAAATCACGCCAATAAAAGAAGTATAATGCAGTTTCACTACTGCCAAGGGTGGACAAAAGTCCACATTCCCCACTAAACCTCCACTGACACCTTTGGGAGCTGGAGTTGGCTACCAAATTAACAATGGGGGGGGGGTAAGATATCAGGGTCCCTACCAGCCTTCTCCTAACAGTAACCACCCTGTATTTCATCAAGTACCACAGTCCCTAGCTCACCTTCTTTATTTGTAATCTTTCAGAATATTACATTTATTCTATATATATGCACCATATGTATTGACACGATACACATATATATAAATACACACATAAATACACAAACACACATACATTTAGCTATACTTAGTGGAGAGTAAAATGGAATACATTCACTCCATCCTTCCCCTGGTTAATACTCTTATATCTTATTAATTCCTTCCCCACGTAGAGTCACAAACACATTCTCCTTATTATCCTATAGAATATTTCTAGTTTTGCTTTGAAGAAAAATCAGGCCTTTAAGCCACCTGAATCCCATTTTTCATTTAGACCCATAAGGTTACTCTGCGATTCCTTCTCCACTGTTTTGTGGGGATAGTGCCATCTAACAAGACCAATTATCTATGAAGTATATTTTTTCCTTGAACTTCCTTTTCTGTTCCGCTAATTTATTAAACTATCCCACTTCCAGTTCCATACTACTTAACTCTCAGAGCTTTATATATGAGATAGAGCAAATCCTACCACAACATTCCTATGAATGAAATTTTCTTTGATATTCTATTAACTATTTATAATTTTGAATTTATTTTATAAGTGCTTCTTTTGTCTGTTAGGGTTAGCTAAAATTTCATCCCTTTCACTGTTTTTTTTTTTTTAAAGATTTTATTTATTTGACAGAGATCACAAGTAGGCAGAGAGGCAGGCAGAGAGAGAGGGGGAAGCAGGCTCCCTGCTGAGCAGAGAGCCCCATGTGGGACTTGATCCCAGGACCCTGAGATCATGACCTGAGCTGAAGGCAGAGGCTTAACCCACTGAGCCACCCAGGTGCCCCTGTTTTTTGTTTTTTGTTTTTTTTTATTCTAAGAAACATTCTATAATTTCTCGGTCTTCCAGTTTATTAATTTTTAATTTCACTTTTAAATTCTCCTTGTGTTACTATATTTTTATTGTTCTTGCTTAATTACAAGACTACCATTTTAACTCTGTTCACTAACTTAGCTATAGCCTAAGGTTTATAGTGCACACATATATTTTATAAATGTCACACAATTTTGGACTTGATAGCCTTTTTTATACATTGTTTAAAAGAGATAATTTTAAAATATCCATGTTAAGTTTTTTGTTTACTCATCTTATTAATTTCTAGCTTTACCAAAATATGTTGAGAATATTACTTATGGGATTCTAAACTAAACTTATATTCTAAACTTAACTGGTTTTCTTTATAGATTAACAATATATTTTCACTATCTTACGATTAACCTATGGGAAGGCGAAAGGCTTGTTCTTTGATCAGGATACATGTACAAATACACGGTTCACTTTTTTTTTTTAAGATTTTATTTGAGAGGGAGAGAAAGAGCATGGGGAAGGAGCAGAGAGAAAGGGAGAAGCACACTCCCTGCTGAGCAGGGAGCCCAACACAGAGCTCCATCCCAGGGCCCTGAGATCAACCTGAGCCGGAGGCAGATACTTAACTGACTGAGCCACCCAGGCACCCCAAGTTCACTCTAATATAAGTATCATTTACATCCCATATAGGCATACTTACTTAGTGTTCATAGTATCTTTCATCAGATGAGGTACATTATTATTTCCTAACCCTGGTGAATTTTAAATTCTTAGACCTCATTATTTTGTGTTTTATGATAGCAGGTATGATACTGTTTGGTACAGTCATTCAAATGCTTAAGGGTTTACTTTAACCTGTGCTACTGAAAAAAGGACCTTCTTTTAAGTTAATGCATTTACTTGTTTATTACTTATGAAGATTTTATTTATTTATTTGAGAGAGAGTCAGAAAGCATGAGGAAGGTGTGGGGCAGAGAGAGAGGGAGAAGCAGGCTCCCCACTGATCAGGGAGCCTGGCATGGGGTTCAATCCCAGGACCCCGGGAGGATGACCTCAGCTGAAGGCAGATGTTTAACTGGTGAGCCACCCAGGCACCCCTAAGTTACTGCATGTACTGTCTACATTCAAGCCTGAATAACATACTCTAAATTATTTCATTTTTGACTTAATAACTTTACTATTCTTTTACGGCAATCTTTCAAACATACTTATTTCTTTTAGGCAACCAATACGATCAAATCACTTTATACACCGACTAGGAAATATGCTTTATCTAAAAATTATGCTGTCTGGCTTAACAGCTTCACAACAAAAACTTTCAGTAAACACGTTTAGGATGATTTCACTCTTTTGCTCTAAGAATTCTTTGAAACTCTAATTTTTGAAATTCCTGAATTTATCAGTTTACACCAAAATACCATAAGTATATGAAAAAATGCTTGACATCACTAGTGACCAGGTATGTTGTTATGGAATGAATTATACCTCCCTCCACAAATTCCTATGTTGAAGCCCTGGCCCTCAATTTGATTGATGGTAAGGTATTTGATGGTAAGGCCTTTGGGGAAATTAAGGCTAAATGAGTTCGTCAGGGTGGGGCTCGATGAACTTATAGGCTTGGTGTCCTTGAAAGAATAAGAAGAGACACCACAGCTCTCTCTCCACGAAAGCACAGAGGAAAGGCCATAGAGGTCATGGTCAGTAGAAGACAGGAAGAAGCATCACCAGAAATTGGCAGCCTGATGTTGGACTTTCAACTTCCAGAACTATGAGAAATAAATTTCTACTATTTAGGCCACCCAGACTACGATATTTATTATGCCAGGCGAAATGACTAGTACAAAAATGCACATCAAAACTTCAATGATATACCACTTCACATCTACTAAGATGGCTAGAATAAAAAAAGTCAGATAATACTAAGTGTTGGTGAAGATGTAGAAAAATTAGAACCCTCACATGCTGTCACTAGGAATGAAAAAAAATAGACAGGCACTGTGGAAAATAGTCTTGAAATTCTTGAAACAGTTACACAACCCAGCCATTTGAATCAAGTACAACTCAATAAGAGAAATAAAAACGTTATGTCAAAAAAAAAAAATCTGTGCAAAAACTTGTAAATGAATGTTTCTATCATCATTACTCAATAGCCAAAAGGTAGAATCCTAAATGTCAACTGAATGAAAAATGGACGAACAAATGTGGCAAATACATGCAATGAGACACTATTTTGCCATACAAAGGATGAATCAAGTACTGATATATAAGAACCTTGTAATCCTATGTGAAAGAAACCTATCATAAAAGACCATATAATGTGTGACTGCATTTACATGAAATGTCTGCAACAGGCTCATCTATAAAGACAGAAGGTAGATTAGTGATTGATGGGGCTGCAGAGGAAGGGAGGATATGGAGGTAATGACTAAAAGGTATGAGGTCTCTTTTTGAGGTGATGAAAATGGAGTGTGGTGATATTTACACATATCGGTGAATATATGAAAAGCCACTGAAGTGTACCCTTTAATGGGTGGATTGTACAATATGTAAATAGTATCTCAATAGAGCTGTTTAAAAGGGTAAAACAACCAACCAAACAAAACTTTCAAAGGTATTCCCCTAAAAGTTTAACTACCCCAAGTGTTTCCTTCTGTCAGTACTCACTCACCTGGGTACCTCTGGTTTAGGAATTCTTCCTCTAAGGACCAGGGCTCTTCTCCTTGCTCCAACTTGAAGATCATCTCAGGTTTGGTGGTGCAACACCCTGTAATCATGACAATTGAGGATATATATATATATATATATATACCAGATCCATGGGCTTTTTGGTTTCTAAAAGTGGTGAAAGATATAGCAACAAGAGCAGCAAAATAAATGTGCATATTTGAAATGCCCCATGGGAAAGTAATAACATAAACATTGTGTCTATTTCCTAAAGGCTTCAGGTACCTTAGACCTCCTGCTCAAAAGCCAGAACAACATTAATCTCTACAAGGAGTCCATGTATTTTGATAACTTAAAAAAAGGAAATTTAATTTAGACGAAGTCTCATAATAAGGTCTGCTTACCCACTGAGATGAGGTGGCTATAGTTCTCTAGCATCACATCTCTATACAGGGTCCTTTGAGCAAGGCTCATGTACTGCCATTCATCCTGGGTAAATTTGACAATCACATCTTCAAATGACATGGATCCCTGTAACAACACAGTTTGTTCAAAGATTCAGAATCATATGACAAGGAAAATATCTTTGAGAACTACTGTTTACTCTTAAGCTCTAAAAGATATGGTTATCAAATATACCTATTTCTGACTTAATCTTGTCTTTAACTGGGGAGGTGCTCAGTTAAAAAGGTTTTTAACGTACTATAATTCCTTTATATGTTTATGAACTATAGATTTTTTAAGACAAAAAAATTCAATGTAAAGAGTTCCTACAACTCTTCCTCTTCATCCCAAGGTACTGTGGGTATTCTAGAGAATTCTAAGATGTTCACTCCCTCCTCAGACATCATCATTGTAAATAATGGGAGACAAAGAAGATACATGTAAGCTTTGGAGATATTTTACATGATCAAACTAAGGTATAAATACATATATAAAGATATATAAATCTAGAGCTCATGAAGAGCAAAGAACAACTTACCAAGGATTTGGAATTACAGAGACCAATATAAGTGATATTATTTACACTGAAGTAACAGCAATGAATATAAGGATAGGGATTTAATTACAGAGTAGCAGCAGCAACCAATTTGATAACTACTTCCTTGTACAACTTATACAATTGTACGCTTGTACAATTTGTACAATTTTATAATTACTTTCTTGTACAACCACCCAGTCTAAGTAAATGAGCAGCTTCTGGAATGTTGATGCCAAACACTGATATTTAGGAAACAAAAGGGAAAAAAAATGTGTTAGAAGTTTTAGTGAGACAGATCTGTTCATGTTGCTCCTAAATGGTCTGTGAACATAAAGCAGGAACCATCCCTTAAACTAATATACATATGGTTTTAGACAACAGAAGGGAGGTCTAAGGATGAAGACAAGCATTTAGGAATTACTAGCAATTTAGGTGTTAAAATTTTAAGAGGCAATCAGACAGCAACTCGAGCTACATGCTATAGATCCTATATGGAACTGAAAAAAGAAAATACCAAAAAGCATTTAGGGAAGTATGAATATTAAAGAGGCTGGCAGAAAAAGTATAGACAGGCCACAAAGCCAAAGAAAAAGCTTTCTGAAAAGTAGTAAGAGTCAGGAAAGGGTAGAATCTTGGAAAATGCAAAAAGGGAAAACTTCCACAACAAAAGACGTCAAAGGGGCTAGGAAGAGGAGGAACTGGGGAGTTGCTATTCAACAGGTATTAAGTTTCAGAGGATCTGCTGTACAATATCAACCCTACAGTTAACAGTATAGTATTATACACATAAAAATGTGCTGAGGGTAGATCTTAAGTATTCTTATCACAATTCTTATCACAATCACAATTCTTATCACAATCACACAAAAGGAGAAAAGAAAGGGAAGAAAACTAAGAGATAAAAGGAAAGAAACAAGTTTCTTTTTTCCCCTCAGTGTTATGTATCCAATTATTTGTTCATTCATGTCTTCAGTATTACTAAGTGAGTACCTCCTGCATGTGAAACTCATTAGTAGTAGCTGGTAACTAAAACAAATAAATAAAAGAACAGGAACATCTCTCATAAAATTTAATCTAAAGAAGATAAAAAGAAAAGGTAATTATATTCTCCAAAACTAAAAAAATTAGAAAAGTTGCACTGCTTTCACTTTTATCTCTTTAATATATGACTTAATAAGATCAATCAGATTAAAAAAAAGCTAACAAGTGACATAAATCAAACTGGCTAAGTAAGGATTCTCTCTCTCTTTCCCCTCCCTGTCCCCCCACACTCACACACTCTTCTGCTTTCTCAATAAATAAATAAAATCTTTTTTAAAAAACTAGCAAAAATTACAAAAATTAACAAAGGCTATCTTCAAAACATTTATAAAAAACAAGCAAAAACAAAACTGCTGAACCATAGTAAGAATGGTGATACCTTGTTCCCATCCCTCTCTTTCCAACTCTGTAATAGTTTGACAACCAATAGTCTGCAGCCAGCAGCCTGGCAACCACAATAGCAGAACTGGATTGGAGACCCATCAAAGCCTCATTCACAGAAAACTGTCATCATATGGCCAGTCTGGTGATTTCCTAAAGACCCCACTTATAAGGATGCCTTTATTTGAGCTAACTCAGAGCTCAGTGTGAAACGCCTTATCCTCACTCATCATTTGTCAAAAACTAAAGGCATTTGTTTAACTTAATGGCTACCTGAGGTGGTAGAGAACAGCTGAAGCAACTAATGACTTAACTAAAAAGATTGAAAGGAAAAGTTGGACAACGAGATGTCCATAAATGTTTCTGAAAAGCTCTGATATATTCCTGAGAATCAAGGAGGTTGCAAACTTGCAAAGGGCTATGCATATGCCTACAGTTGTGAGCATACTCAAGAAAGCTCTGAGAAGGCTCTGAGCTGTCACCCGTAGGTGACCTTGAGGTTTGTCATTAGAAGGAAGTCTAAGCTAATGCAGAGTTATAAACCATCTGTCTACTGTTGAAGAACTCCTTGACATGCACAGAGCCCATTAGCAAAGACTGGGAGACTCACTGGTTCTAGGCATTTAGAGAAATATCTGTAGACACTTCAACTGTCAGAGGAAAGAAACACAGGCTCTACAGAATTTTTTAAGAAGTCACTGAACAAATAAATTTCAAAAATGACCCCAGTGGAGGGGAGAAATTCTGATTTCTAGAACTGGCACATTCTTCTATTTAAAATGTCCTATTTTCAACAAAAAGGTTTAGTAAACAAGGAAAGAAACAGGAAAGTAAGGCCCATATGCAGAAAAGGTATAATCAATAGAAACTGCTCTTAAGGAAGCAGACATTGAATTTACTAGACAATAACCTTAAATCAGCCATATTAAATATGGTCAAATATCTAGAAAAAAAAGTCCAAGGACTAAAGGAAAATAAAATATATTTCACTAAATGAGGAATATCAATAAAGAGATAGAAATTTTAACAACAAATAGAAATTATATAGAAACTCAAGAGTTGATAATAATAATAACTAAATCAAAATTTCACCAAAGGGATTCTACAGCAGATTTGAGCAGATGAAAGAAAGAATGAACAGACTGGACAATATGTCCATTGAAATTACATAGTGTGAGAAAACGGAAAGAAAAATAATGACAAAAAAAATAAAATATGGGATAGTATCAAGCAATAAAGACAAAGAAACAATATTGAAATCAGCATGAAAGAAGTGACTCATCATGTACAATAGTATTAAAAGCAGATTACTAATCAGAAACGATGGTGGACAGAAGACAGTGAAATGATATATGATAAATAAGTGCTGGGAAAAAAAGTTGTCAACCAAGAATTGTATATCCAGCAAAAACAGAAAAATTAAAACCTTCCCAGATAAACAAAATTTATCACAGCAGAACTGCCCTATAAGAAATAATACAGGGAGTGGTTCAGCAAATCTATACAGATAGAAAATAGATTAGTGGTTGCTTGGGGCTTGGAGGAAATGATCAGATGAGAGGGGATAAAATGTAGAGTTGCTTTTTAAGATGATGAAACTGTTCTAAAATTGATTGTGGTGGTATTTGCACAAGTCTGTGAGTATACTAAAACACTGCTGAAGTCTATACTTTAAATGGGTGAACAGCATGGCATGTGTACTAAATCTCAATAAAGCTTAAAAAAAAAATAAAGACAATGAAACCAATCTAAGACTAATAGAGCAGATTAAAGGGCCAAGGTCAGAAACTGGGAATGAACCATGTAAAATGACAAGGGAAAGAGATGACTCCAAAAAGATATCAGCACTGTAAGGATGGGGTCAGTGGAGTGTGTCATGGTCACTAACAAAGAAACTTGCCAGAAGGACAGAGTGAGAAGTAGAGGCAAATGCTACAGAGATGTCAGGTACAGAAATAATGAGATAAGACCCAATGGAGTTGATTATAATCAAGTCTCTGGTCACCAGATATAACAAGCAAGTAGGGAGAGAAACCAAAGCATCATGATTTTAAACTCCTGAGCAACCTGAATATCATGGGTACTCAAAATATTTATGAAGAGTAATTTTAAGGGATATTCAGGTGATTCAACAGAAAAAATGTTTGAGTTTCTGGAAAACAGAACTGACCAAGTTCACATTTAGCATTACATCTTTTACTTTTATTGAAGAACAAGTAGAGACAATGTTCTATATTATAGAATTATTACTGAAAAGTTGTTAACTAAATCACCTACTCAAAAAATAAAGATCACTTTTAACTTGAAATGTTTTAACATTCTATGAGGTATTGGTTTGCTTAATCTTCTCATCCATGCCAACCTTTAAAGCAGTACAGTTTGTCTGACCTGGCTACCAAAATTCAGAAATAAATTTGGAGCTCCAATTTCATATCCACACACCACCTTTGCATCTAAATGCATCTGATTAATTTCTATATCTACTTTTTCATGTTAATAGACTCTAAAACCCTTATAAAAATCCACTATAAAACAGACTATTAAAAATAGAACTTACCTGCACTATGTTCATTTTCTGCTGCTCCTTGAAGAATGTAAAGAAATGAAAAGGCTCAGCTGGGAAAGAGGAAGGAGAAATAGGGTCATAAGAAACCTGGTCTGCCTTACAACTATTTTCACTTACCTAAAAATCTCATGACATCAGCTGGAAAAAAGGTTTCCCTATAGAAGAATATCCTTTTGACATTCGTGAGAGGGAACAAGAAGGACCACACAGAGGTAATACCTGAACAACTGTATCTGCAATATGATTATAGAGGCTTGACCTTGCATTTTCACTGCAGGGAAACTCATAAGTCAATGAATTAACAATTTATGTCCCCTTCTGACTAAGTAAGAACAAAAACAAAAAACACAAAATAAAACAAGAGGATATTGGTTAAGCAAATTCAGGTATACAAAGGTAAAACCTTCTACCTTCATTTAAACTAATGTTTGTTTGTTTGTTTGTTTAAAAAAAAACCTACTTAAATGGGACTGTTAATCAAATTTGTGTTGTCTTTACTCTTTACACCTTGAGTTAGAGCTACCTCAGAAAACTTCAAAATAAAGATGGGATGCTTTATGAAAGAAATATTTTTCCCAACTTTTTGTTCTAACTTGGTTGCAAATTCTAAAACAGAATTCTTAGTAAGATGCCTATAGTACTTACTTGTGTAAATAAACAGGACTGTGCTTAAGTGCTTAATTCTACCCTGGGTTTCTTTACAAAAATCATTCATTTCAGGCCCAACATTTTGAGCTTCCAAACCAAAGCAAACTTTTGTTCTACTATTCTTTTGCCATTCCCTAAACTTAGGAAAGAGGGAGCATCAGCATAACTCTAGATGCCACATGTGGTAATGGACATGGTATGACGGCAGATCAGAATCTGGAAAGAATGGGGGGAGAATGAAAGAAACTGGGTGCTGTTTAGGATTTCATCAGCTCTGGCTGCTTATACCTTCCCTGGGCGTCATGTCCTTCCTTACCTGCCATCCAGTGAAGTGCCTTTTCCTGCACAACCTGAGAGCCACCCATCCCTTTCAACCTCAGGTTACCACCTTCTGCAAGCTGGTCCAGTGCCCACTGTTACACAGTTGGTGATGGTTTCTGTGTGTGATCATCAAGTCTGACTCATCTCATGCTTAACAGGGATCAAAAACTGCTTTTGGTGGAGCAAGTCAGGACCTGTGCCTTTCTTGAAATTTCTACCTCTGCTCTGAACCTCCAGTGAGGAATCTGTCAGAAGAGCTATTCTTCTAAATGACGGTTGTTCCTAAGGCCCTTTTTTCAAGTCTTAAGTTACTTTACTAGAGAGGGGCTGGGATCTGGGCCTGAGAAACAAATTCCCCATATTTGAAACTTCCATTTAGCACTCTAAACCTGACTTTGGAATCCACTACAAGTGTACTACCCAGTAACATAGCCTTTAGCTGAATGCAACTACTACACCTGAAGTGTGGTTAATAATAATGTATTGGATATACTGAGTTAAACACATCATAGAACTAATTTCATCTCTTTCTTTTTATTGTTGCTACTGAAATTTTTTTTTAAATTATAGTTTCCATTATCTTTCTATTGGCCAGCACTGCATTATTAGATTATCAGACTATGCCTTTGAGGATGGAGACAGCTTACATGGTGCCATAAAGTTCAAGAGTCTCTTGACCAGGGGCTCTGAAAAGAATCCACAAATCCCAGAATATATTTTACCATCGGGTCTCTGACCCAAGGACTCTGAAAAGAATCCACAAATCCCAGGATATATTTTACCACATTGTGAGATTCTGTCCATATTCACTTCACAATCACATCTCTGGAAATCTGGGGGCAGGCTATGCTTCTAAGAGCTCCGAAGGTTGCCAATCTGGGTTTGGGGCAGAAAGGGTGCTGGGAAGAGCAAGACTATGTAGGGAATACAACCTACTTGTAATTACATCCAACCTCTCCCACCTACTAGCTTGTGCCCTGGTGTATATTATTCGGCCTCCAGTAAACTTTCACTTTTTAAAACGGCATAATTATAAGGGAAATTGTGAGGCTTACGTAAAATACAAAGGAAACAAAGTGTCTTGTGATAGTAGTTTACACACCGATTTTTACAAGCGCTTGACAAAAAGCTCTGCAGATGACACCTTACTTCTCAGAGCAATTCCAAGAGCTGCTAGTAGCCTCATGTCCGTCGAAAACATTTTTATAAAGGTGGATTCCCTTCTCACTGCCTGCAGTCTCCGCACTCGGCGTCCGCGAGGAGTACCTTCCCCAGACAGGGGCCGCAGCCCCACCTGCACGACGGAAGCAAGCGGGAGCCGACGTCTCAAGCACACAGGGACTGGGGGAGGGGAGGATCCGCCAGGAAATTCCCGAGACTTCCCTCTCGCGCAAGCTGCACACAAACTTACCGGATTTGGCAGGGCCCCAGGCCTCCCGGAGCCGTGTTCCCAGTGCTCCCACCCCCAGTGCAAAGCCTCCACTCCCGTAGACAGCCAAAGAAGCCGAGTAAGTGTCCTTTTTCAACCAGAGAAGACCGGCTGGAAGAAACAAGGTTGGATATGCGCTTGCGCAGAAAAAGCCCCAAGTCCCGTTCCCAGAGTGCTGTGCGGTAGGTCCAGAACATTTAAGACTACATTTCCCATAAAACTTTGAGACCGCAGGAAGTAATTTTAGAAGCGTTTCCTCCTCAGTTAGTGAGTTGGGACATGACAATGAGATCGGAACGTTGGAAACTTTTCCTGAATCCTCAGATGTTGTGGTTTAGACTTTAACCTTATGACATGACAACATGTTGGCAACCTTCGGAGCTCTTCGGAGCTGGCCAATAGAAACCAAAGCATGGTTCTCGATTGGATGCTAGTTGCCAGAGACTAAAATTGGAGAAGCGAATATAGACTAGATATTAGAAATACTGAAGAGAATTACCATTACTTTGGTTAGTGTATTTAATTTTTGGAGGATGGAGGAAATTGTTCTTATTTTTGAAGATACATACAGAAATATCATGTGGAGTTTGAGGGGCACGGGAGAAGGGGGAAAAAAAAAAGAAGAAGAAGAAGAAGAAGGGAGAGAAGGCAGACCATAGGAGACTCGAGTATGGGGAACAGATTGGGAGTTGCTGGGGTGGGGGCGGGAGCGAGGGAGAGGTGGGCGGGAGATGGCCTGGATAGGTGATGGGTGTTGGGGAGAGCCCTTGATGTGATGAGCACTGGGTGTTGTGTGTTGTGGGAAGGGTGGGTGGGTGTGGGTAGGTGATGAGTCACTAGATTCAACTCCTCCAACCAGTATTGCACTATATGTTGACCGGATTTAAATAAAAACTTAAAACATTTTAAAAAAGAAATACTCGATTATTAAATCATATTTATAATTTACTTTCTAAAATTCAGCAAAACAGAAAAATATGGCTAAGAATTGTTAAAACTGTTGTAATATGTATATGATGTTCATTTTACTAGTATTCTGAATGTTTGAGTTTATTTTTAATACATAGTATAAAAACTGGAGGCGCAAGGTGGTGGTGGTGGTGGTGGTGGTGGTGGAAAGATGGTTAGGAGGAGTTAACTGCCTCTCCAGAAGTATACCTTTTAAAATCAAGTTTCCCGGGTACACACAAGTATCTCTTGTGAATACTGCTTGTGCAATATAACAAATACTAGAAAATGGAGCAAGAATTAACATAAGAGTCATTTCTTGGCAGAGTTTATCTGGGGAGTAGAGGTGGGGTAAACTAGCTGCTCAAAATTACACAAGTAATACATGAAAATACATACAACCCAAAATAAGAAAATCACTATTGTCAATTTTGGAGTTCCACCAGTAAATTTCCTTTCAAAATTAATGCATGCATACCTCACATTTTTAAGAAATTTGAGACCTAAGGACATGAAAAGAAATTTCCAGTAGACTTTTTTAGAGTAGTTTTAGGTTTATAAAATAATTGAGCAGAAAGCAGAGTTCCCATATATCCCTTCTCATCACTCCCCACACTGTATCTCCTATTATTAACATCTTACATTAGTGTTGTACATTTTCTACAATTAATGAATGATATAGTCTTACTACATAAAGTCCACATTGATACCAGCAGTCACTTTTTGTGTTGTATAGTTCTATGGATTTTGGCAAATGAAAAATGTCATCCACTATTACATTATCATAGCAATCTCATAGACCTAAACCATAAAGAACAGTTTTACTGCCCTACCAATGTGTGCCTCTCCCTTCTGAATTTCCCCTCCTGAACTCCTGGCATCCATTTATCTTTCCATTGTCTCAATAGTTTTGCCTCTTCCAGAATGTCATAGAGTTATAATCATATAGTGATTAGTCTTTTTAGACTGACTTCTTTCAGTTAGAACATGCATTTAAGCTTTCTCCCCTTTTGTGGCTTAATACCTCATTTATTTTTTATAGCTGAATAAAATTCCTTTATATGGATGTACACAGATTGTTTATACACTCTTCTATTGAAAAGCATCTTGGTTGCTTTCAAGTGTTTACAATCACAAAATAAAACTCGTGTGTGTGTGCATGTGTGTGTGTGCTTGTGTGTGTAGGCTTTGGTTATGAACATAAGATTTGAAATCAATTGAGTAAGTAGCAAGGAGAGCAATTGCTGGATTATATAGTGGAAACTGTGTTTAAGCTGATAAGGAACTGTCAAACTGTCCCCTAAAAGTGAATGTATCATTTTGCATTCTTACCTAAAATGACTGAGTTTCCCTTGCTCCATATCCTCACCAGAACTAGGTGTGGTCAGTGCATTGGATTTTGGCCATTCTAATAGGTATGTGGTGGCATCTCCTAATTGGCATTCTGTAATAATATGTGATGCTGGGCTTCTTTTCATATACCTATTTGCCATAAGTATATCTTATTTTGTGAAGTATCTGTTCAACTCTTTCATCCTTTTTTTTACTGGATTGTTTATTTTCTTATGGTTGACTTTTAAGAGTTCTTGTTTATTTTAGATAAAATTCCTTTACTAGATATGACCTTTGCAAATATTTTCTCTCAAGTCTGTGACTTGCCTTTTCATTCTCTTGACATTCTTTCACATAGAAGAAGTTTTTAATTTTAATGATGTCAAACTGACCAATTTGTTCATTCATGGATTGTGCTTTGATGTTTCTAAAAATTCATCACCAAATTCAAAATCACCTAGATTGTCTTTCATGTTATAATATAGAAGTTTTATATAAAGCTTACATTTTGTTTTTAGAATTATGATCCATTTTGAGTTGTTTGTGAGATGTGTAAGGTGTGTGTGTTTATACACATATATAATGCATTTTGCATGTGGTTGTCTAAATATTCTATTGACAATGTTGAAAAGACTGTCTTTTCTTCATTGAACTGTCTTTGCTCCATGGCCAACAATCAGCTGACAATGTTTGTATGAGTCTATTTCTGGACTCTGTATGCTGTTCCATTAATTTTTTTGGTTTATTCTTTCTCCAGCACCACACTGGCTTGATCGCTGTAGCATTGTAGCAATTTTTGGCATTAGATAAGTGCTAGTCTTCTGACTTAGTTCTTCTATATTAGGTTGACTATTTTGGACATTTTACATTTCCATATAAATTTTAGAATCAATTTGGTGGTATCTACAAAATAACTCTCTGCGATTTTGATTGAGACTGGATGGATCTATTGATCAAATAAGTTGGAAATGACATCTTAACAATATTGAGAATTATATTTATTAACATGGAATATCTCCATCTGTTTAGTTCTTTGATTTATTTCATCTGAATATTGTAGTTTTCCTCACATAGATTTTGTACATAGTTGTACATAGTTGGTTAGATGTATTCCTAAGTATTTCATTGTAAATACTACTGTGTGTTTTTTGGTTTTTGGTGTTTGGTTTTTAGAGGGAGGGTTGTGGAGGGGCAGAGGGAGAAGAGAAAGAGAGTTTCAAGTGGATCCCTAAGCGGGGCTCAATCTCACCACCCAAAGCTGAAACCAAGAGTCAGACACTTAACTGACTGAGTCACCCGGCACCCCTGTGTTTTTCATTTCAAATTCCAGTTGTCCATTGCTGGTTTAGGAGGGTAATTAAGTGTGTGTGTGTGTGTGTGTGTGTGTGTGTGTGTGTGTGTGTAAGATTTTATTTATTTAACAACACAATATAGACACATTTGTGTCTATTTGACACAAAGGGAAAGACAGCAAGAGAGGGAATACAAGCAGGGAGAGTGGGAGAGGGAGAAGCAGGCTTCCTGCTGAATAGGCAGCCCAATGTGGGGCTTGATCCCAGGACCCTGGGATCATGATAGGAGCCGAAGGCAGAGGCTTTGACCCACTGAGCCACCCAGGCGCCCCAGCATAACACTCTTTACCTCCATCCACATCACTGCAAATGGCAAGATTTCATTCTTTTTTGATGACTGAGTAATATTCATATATATATGTATATATACACACGAATACATATATATAAAATATTTTCTTTATTCATCAGTTTATTCATCAATTGATGACATTTGGGCTCTCTCTATAGTTTGGCTATTGCTTATAATGCTGCTATAAACATCAGGATGCATGTACACCTTTAAATCTGTATTTTTGTATCCTTTGGATAAATACCTAGTAGTGCAATTGCTGGGTCAAAAGGTAGTTTGATGAACCTCCACACTATTTTCCACCACACCAGTTTGCATTCCCACCAACAGTATAAGAGTATTCCTCTTTCTCTACATCCTTGCCAACATCCGTTGTTTCCTGAGTTAAGTTTAGCCATTCTAACTGTTGTGAGGTGGTATCTCATTGTGGTTTTGATTTGTATTTCCCTGATGATGAGTGATGTTGGGGGTATTTTCATGTGTCTATTAGTTCTCATGGATATCTTCTTTGGAAGACATGTCTATGTCTTCTGCCCATTTCTTGACTGCATTTTTTGTTTTTTTGGGTATTGTGCTTATAAGGTCTTTCTGGCTTTTGGATATTAACCCTTTATCAGATATGTCATTTACAAATATCTTCTGCCATTCTGTAGGTTGCCTTTATTTTGTTGATTTTTTCCTTGGCCATGCAGAAGCTTTTTTAAAAAAATATTTTTATTAACATATAATGTATTATTTGCCCCAGGGGTATAGGTCTGTGAATCGTCAGGTTTTTACACACTTCACAGCACTCACCATATCACATACCACCCACCCACAACGTACATAACCCAACCACCCTCTCCACAACCCTCTCTCCCCACAAACCCTCAGTCTGTTTTGTAAGATTAAGAGTCTCTTATGGCTTGTTTCCCTCCTGATCCCATCTTGCTTCATTTTTTTTCCTTTGCTATCCCCAAACCCCCCACCCTGCCTCTCAAATTCCTCATATCAGGGAGATCATATGATAATTGTCTTTCTCTGATTGATTTATTTAGCTCAGCATAACACTCTCTAGTTCCATACATGTCATTGCAAATGGCAAGATTTCATTTCTTTTGATGGCTGCATAGTATTCCATTGTGTGTGTGTGTGTGTGTGTGTGTGTGTGTACCACATCTTCTTTATCCATTCATCTGTTGATGGACATCTAGGTTCTTTCCATAGTTTGGCTATTGTGGACATTGCTGCTATAAACATTCGGCTGTCTGTGTCCCTTCTGATCACTACATTTTTACCTTTAGGGTAAATACCCAGTAGTGCGATTGCTGGGTCGTAGAGTAGCTCTATTTTCAACTTGTTGAGGAACCTCCATGTCTTTTTCCAGAGTGGCTGCACCAGCTTGCATTCCCACCAATAGTATAAGAGGGTTTCCCTTTCTCTGCATCTTTGCCAACATCTGTCGTTTCCTGACTTGTTAATTTTAGCCATTCTGACTACTGTGAGGTGATATCTCATTGTGGTTTTGATTTGTATTTCCCTGATGCCGAGTGATGTGGAGCACTTTTTCATGTGTCTGTTGGCCATCTGGATGTCTTCTTTGCAGAAATGTCTGTTCATGTCTTCTGTTCATTTCTTGATTGCATCATTTGTTCTTTGGGTGTTGAGTTTGGTAAGTTCTTTGTAGATTTTGGATACTAGCCCTTTATCTGATATGTCATTTGTGAATATCTTCTCCCATTATGTCAGTTGTCTTTTGGTTTTGTTGACATTTCCTTTGCTGTGCAAAAGCTTTTGATCTTGATGAAGTCCCAATAGTTCATCTTTGGCCTTGTTTCCCTTGCCTTTGGCAATATTTCTAGGAAGAAGTTGCTGAGGTTGATGTCAAAGAGGGTGCTACCTGTGTTCTCCTCAAGGATTTTGATGGATTCCTGTCTCATATTGAGGTCTTTCATCCATATTGAGTCTATTTTTGTTTGTAATTTAAGGAAATGGTCCAGTTTCATTCTTCTGCATGTGGCTGTCCAATTTTTCCAACACCATTTGTTGAATAGACTGTTGTTTTTTCATTGGACATTCTTTCCTGCTTTGTCGAAGATTAGTTGACCATAGAGTTGAGGGTCTATTTCTGGGCTCTTTGTTCTGTTCCACTGATGTATGGGTCTGTTTTTGTGCCAGTACTCTACTGTCTTAAGGATTACAGCTTTGTAATAGAGCTTGAAGTCTGGAAATGTGATACCACCAACTTTGGCTTTCTTTTTCAACATTTCTGTAGCTATTAAGGGTCATTTCTGGTACTATATAAATTTTAGGATTTTTTGTTCCATTTCTTTGAAAAAAAATTGATGGTCTTTTGATAGGGCTTGCATGAAATGTGTAGATTGCTTCAGGTAGCATCAATATTTTCACAATATTTGTTCTTCCGATCCATGAGCATGGAATGTTTTTCCATTTCTTTGTGTCTTCCTCAATTTCTTTCATGAGTACTTTATAGTTTTTTGAGTACAGATTCTTTGCCTCTTTGGTTAGGTTTATTCCTAGGTATCTTATGGTTTTGGGTGCAATTGTAAATGGGATCGACTCCTTAATTTCTCTTTCTTCTGTCTTGCTGTTGGTGTATAGAAATGCAACTGATTTCTGTGCATTGATTTTATATCCTGATATTTAACTGAATTCCTGTACAAGTTCTAGCAGTTTTGGAGTGGAGTCTTTTGGGTTTTCCACATAAAGTATCATATCATCTGCAAGGAGTGAGAGTTTGACCTCTTCTTTGTTGATTCAGTTGCCTTTTATTCCTTTTTGTTGTCTGATTCCTGAGACTAGGACTTCTAGTACTTTGTTAAATAGCAGTGGTGATGGAGAACATCGCTGCCATGTTCTTGACCTTAGCGGAAAAGCTCTCAGTTTTTCCCCACTGAGAATGATATTCACTCTGGGTTTTTCATAGATGGCTTTGGTGATATTGAGGTAGGTACCCACTATCCCTATACTTTGAAGAATTTGGATCAGGAAAGGATTATGTACTTTGTCAAATGCTTTATCAGCATCTATTGAGAGTATCATATGGTTCTTGTTCTTTCTTTTATTACTGTATTGTATCACATGGATTGATTTGCAGATGTTGAACCAACCTTGCAGCCTAGGAATAAATCCCACTTGGTCGTGGTGAATAATCCTCTTACTGTACTGTTGGATCCTATTGGCTAGTATTTTGGTGAAGATTTTTGCATCTGTGTTCATCAAGGATATTGGTCTGTAATTCTCCTTTTTGATGGGGTCTTTGTCTGGTTTGGGGATCAAGGTAATGTGGCCTCATAAAATGAGTTTGAAAGTTTTCCTTCCATTTCTATTTTTTGGAACAGTTTCAGGAGAATAGGTATTTGTTCTTTAAATGTTTGGTAGAATTCCCCAGGGAAAACCTTTGGCCCTGGGCTCTTGTTTGTTTGGAGATTTTTGATGACTGTTTCAATCTCCTTACTAGTTATGGGTCTGTTCAGGTTTTCTATTTCTTCCTGGTTCAGTTTTGGTCATTTATACATTTTTAGGAATGCATCCATTTTTTCCAGACTGTCAAATTTGCTGGCGTATCATTGCTCATAACATGTTCTTGTAATTGTTTATATTTCTTTGGTGTTGGTTGTGATCTCTCTCTTTCTTTTTTGATGTTATTTATTTGGGTTTTCACTTTTCTCTTTGATAAGTCTGGCCAGGGGTTTATCAACCTTATTATTTTTTCAAAGAAGCAGCTCCCAGTTTCCTTGATCTGTTCTACTGTTCTTTTGGTTTCTATTTCATTGATTTCTGCTCTGATCTTTATGATTTCTCTTCTCCTGCTGGGTTTAGGCTTTCTTTGCTGTTCTTTCTCCAGCTCCTTTAGGTGTAGGGTAAGGTGGTGTACTTGAGACCTTTCTTGTTTCTTGAGAAAGGCTTGTATCACTATATACTTTCCTCTCAGGACCACCTTTCCTGTGTCCCAAAGATTTTGAACAGTTGTCTTTTCATTTTCATTTGTTTCCACGATTTTTTTCCATTCTTCTTTAAATTCCTGGTTGACCCATTCATTCTTTAGTAGGATGCTCTTTAGCCTGCATGTATTTGAGTGCTTTCCAACTTTCCTCTTGTGATTGAGTTCTAACTTCAAAGTATTGTGGTCTGAAAATATGCAGGGAATGATCCCAATCATTTGATACTGGTTGAGACCTGATTTATGACCCAGGATGTGATCTATTCTCGAGAATGTTCCATGTGCACTATAGATGAATGTGTATTCTGTTGCTTTGGGGATGGAATGTTCTGAATATATCTGTGATGTCTATCTGGCCCAGTGTGTCATTTAAGGCCTTTATTTCCTTGTTGATCTTTTGCTTGGATGATCTGTCCATTTCAGTGAGGGCGGTGTTAAAGTTCCCTACTATTTTTGTAATATTGCTGATGTGTTTCTTTAACTTTGTAATTAATTGTTTTATATAGTTGTTTCTCCCATGTTAGGAGCATAGATATTTAAAATTGTTAAATATTCTTGCTGGACAGACCCTTTAAGATGATATAGTGTCCTTCCCCATCTCTTATTATAGTCTTTGGCTTAAAATCTAATTGATCTGATATAATGATTGCCACCCCAGCTTTCTTTTGATGTCCATTAGCATGGTAAATTGTTTTCCACCCTCTCACTTTAAATCTGGTGGTGTCTTTGGGTCTAAAATGAGTTTTTTATAGACAGCATATTGATGGTTTATTTTTTTTAATCCATTCTGATATCCTGTGTCTTTTGATTGGGGCATTTAGCCCATTAACATTCAGGGTAACTATTGAGAGATATGAATTTAGTGCCATTGTATTGTCTGTAAGGTGACTGTTATTGTATATTGTCTCTGTTCATTTCTGGTCTGCTACTTTTAGGCCCTCTCTTTGCTTAGAGGAACCCTTTCAATATATCCTGTCGGGATGGTTTGGTGTTTGCAAATTCTTTTAGTTTTTGTTTGTCCTGAAAGCTTTTTACCTCTCCTTCTATTTTCAGTGATAGCCTAGCTGGATATAGTATTCTTGGTTGCATATTTTTCTCATTTAGTGCTCTTAATATATCTGCCATTTCTTTCTGGCCAGCCAGGTCTCTGTGAATAAGTCTGCTGCCAATCTAATTTTTCTACCATTGTATGTTACAGACTTCTTGTTCCGAGCTGCTTTCAGGATTTTCTCTTTGTCACTAAGACTTGTAAGTTTTACTATTAGATGACAGGGTGTGGACCTATTCTTACTGATTTTGAGGGGAGTACTCTGAGCCTCCTGAATTTTGATGTTTGTTCCCTTTGCCATATTAGGGAAATTCTATACTATAATTTGCTCCAATATATCTTCTGCCCCTCTCTCACTTTCTTCTTCTTCTGGAATCCCAATTATTCTAATATTGTTTTGTCTTAGGTATCACTTATCTCTCGAATTCTCCCTTCATGGTCCAGTAGTTGTTTGTCTCTCTTTTGCTCAGCTTCTTTATTGTCTGTCATTTGGTCCTCTATATCACTAATTCTCTCTTCTGCCTCATTTATCCTAGCAGTAAGAGCTTCCATTTTTTATTGCACCTCATTAATAGCTTTTTTAATTTCAACTTGGTTAGATTTTAATTCTTTTATTTCTCCAGAAAGGGATTTTATTTTCCAGAAAGGGTTTCTGTAATATCTTCCATGCCTTTTCTGAGCCCAGCTAGCACCTGGAGAATTGTTCTGAACTCTAATTCTGACATATTACCAATGTCCATATTGATTAGGTCTCTAGCCATCAGTACTGCCTCTTCTTTTTTTTCATGGTGAGTTTTTCCACCTTGTAATTTTATCCAGATAAGAATATATGAATGAGTGGGGCACCTAGGTGGCAAAGTGGTTTAAGCCTCTGCCTTTGTCTCAGGTCATGATCTCAGAGCCTGCATCGGGCTCCCTGCTCAGCCTGCTTCCCCCTCTCTCTCTGCCTGCCTCTCTGCCTACTTGTGATCTCTCTCTCTGTCAAATAAATAAATAAAATCTTTTAAAAAAAAGAATATATGAATGAGAGAATAAAATACTAAAAGGGTGGCAAAGACCCCAGAAAGATGTACACTAACCTAATCAGAAGAGATCCAAAACCAGGGAGAAAAGAACGGCAGAAAAAATAAAAATAAAAAATAAAAAATCATATGTATATATGACTGGTGAATAGAACAGAGCCACCCACTTGATTCTGGGTGTATTCTGGTCTCTTAGAAGAAATTACCTCCCAAAATTTTAAAGAAAGAAAAACTTATATGTAATATATAAGTATATTATAATATATATATATATATATATATACACACACACACACATATATGTATACACACACATATATACATACACACAAAAATAAGGGTAAACATGATAAAGGGATGGAATATGACTATAAAGATGAAAATTTTTTAAAAAATTATAAAAAAGGAATTGATAAGTTGTTTGGAAAAAGAAAAAAAAAAGAGGAGGGACTGTGCTCAGGCTGGAGATTAGAACAAAGCCATGTGCTAGATTAGGGTATATTTTGATCTATTAGAAGAAATTGTATCCCAAATTTTTTAGAAAAAGAAAACTATATGTATACAAAAAATACGGTTAAATACAATGAAGGGATAAAATATGACTATAACAATGAAGGTTTAAAAAGATATTTTTAAGAAAGATATTGTTAAGATAAACTAGTTCAAAAACACTAAAAGAGGAAAAGTTAAAAAATAGAATAAGAAAAAATAAAAATTAAAAATAAAATTTAAAAAATTTAACTTTGTGAGACTAAAGGATCATGGGGGGAAAGCCATGAATTCTATGCATTGCTTAGCTCTGGAGTTCAGCTGTCTCCTTGACTGGAGAGCTTGGTCTTAGCTGGATGTTCTTGCTGATCTGTGGGAGGGGCCTGTTGCAGTGATTCTCAAATGTCTTTGCCTGAGGCAGAATTACACTGCTCATGCCGGAGACCGGGCTAAGTAATCTGCTCGGGTTGCCTCTTGGAGCTTTTGTTCCTACTTTCTGTAGAGGAGGGAATGAAAATGGTGGCCTCTCAATCTCTAGCCTAGAGGAGTGGAAAGCTTGGGACTCCACTCCTCAGAGTCCCCCCACAGAAAAGCTGTCAATCACTTCTGTCTCCCTAGTCTCTGGCCGCACTCCGAGCTCACCTGGCCTGCAACTGAGCATTTCTTTCTCTGGCGTACAGCTCCATTTGGAGTCTCCAAACCCAGCAGATTCCTACTGCACTGCTCCTCCCATAGCAGGAGGGTGAGTCTCCCCAGATCTGCCACTTGTGGGGTCCCTGCTTGAAGAGCAGTGCCCGACTGTTTCTTGGATCATGGTTTAAGGTAACCCCAACCTGAAAGCTCACTCTTCAGCTCTGTCTCTGCAGCCAGTTTCCCTGCTCTGACACTTGGCTGCTCTGCCACACTCAGACACCCCCAATTTTTCTGTGACCCCATGGGATCTGAGACCACACTCTTCCTGAGAGGGCTCCACCCCTACTTAGCCTCTGGAGCAATGTCCCTCAGTGGAGCAGACTTCTAAAAGTTCAATTTTGTGCTCCACTGATCCACTGCGTGCTGGGAGCCAGCCCCTCCCCCTGCAGCCTAACCTCCCATCACTTTGGATTCACTTCTCCGCACTTCCTAGCTTTCAGAAAGTGGTCGATTTTCTGTTCCTAGCATTGCTGCACTTCTTCTCTTTGATCTCCTGTCGAGTTTGTAGGTGTTTGGGATGGTTTGATACCCATCTAGCTGAACTCCTGGGATTTGATGTCATTTTCAGTCTGCTACTCCTCCGCCATCTTGCTTCTCTTGTGCAGAAGTTTTTATATTGATGAAGTCCCAATAATTCATTTTTGCTTTTGTTTCCCTGGCCTCTGGAGATATGTCTAATAAGAAGTTCCTATAGGGGAGATCAAAGAGGTCACTGACTGTGTTCTCCTTAGTGATTTTGATGGGCTTCTGTCTCACATTTAGGTATTTCATCCATTTTGAATTTATTTTGTGTATGGTGTAAGAAAATGGTCCAATTTCAAATTCTTTTGTATGTTTTGTCCAGTTTTCCCAATACCATTTGTTGAAGACTCTTTTTTCCATTAGATATTCTTCCCTATTTTGTCAAAGACTAGTTGATGATACCATTGTATCATTTCTAGTTTTTCTATTCTGTCCCATTAATCTATATGTCTGTTTGTTTTTGTTTTGTTTTGTTTTTGCTATCTTTATGACTACAGCTTTGTAATATAGCTTGATATCTGGAATTGTAATGCCTTCAGCTGTACTTTTCTTTTTAAGAATTGCTTTGGGAAGAGGGGGAAGATGGTGGAAGAGTAAGGGAACATCATATCATCTGGTCCTTGAATTTAGCTAGATATCTATCATATTATTCTGAACACCTGTGAATTCAACCTGAGATCTAAGAAAAGAATTGCTAGAGTTCTACAAATAGAAAAACGACTCACTTTTTGCAAGGTAGGAGGTGTGAAGAAGTGAATCTGAGAGGATATATCGGAAGATAAACTGTGAGGGGGAGGAAGTCTCTGTAATCTGGCTACTGGAAAGTGATATAGCAGCGAAGTGCAAAATCAGAACTTTTAAAAGTCTGCTCCTGTGGGAGACATCTCTGTCTGAAAGGTGCTCAGGTGGCAAAGTGGGGGCAGAATCCTTGGTGGGACAGTGTGGTCTCAGGGTCCCCAGGGTCACAGAAAGAATGGGAATGACTGAATGTGGCAGAGTTCCCAAGCATTGGAGTGGGGAAGCTGGCTACAATTAGTGAGGCCCAGAGTGGACACTCAGTTAGGTGTTGTCATAAACTGTAAATGCCAGCATGATTGGGTGACCACTCTCCAAGCAGGGTCCAGCAAGTGGCAGAACTGCAGTGAGACCCTGATTCCTTCCCCAAGCAGATTGGTGTGGGTGTGCACCCCAAAGTCTACAGAGTTGGTGCATACAAGAGTGATTGCTTTTCCCTAAGGATGCACTGAAGAGTGGGGTCCATGAAGGAATATAACTAATTATCATAAAAGGCATATATAAAAGCCCACAGAGAATATAATTCTCAGTGGAGAAAAACTGAGAGTTCTTCTCTTAAGTTCAGGAAAATGACAAGGATGCCCACTTTCATGACTGTTCTTCAACATAGTACTAGAAGTCCTAGTCTTAGCAATCAGACAACAAAAAGAAATAAAAGGGTTTCAAATTGGCAAACAAAAATAAGTCAAACTCAGATGACATAACACTTTATGTGGAAAACCCAAAATATTCCACCCCAAAATTCCTTGAACTGATTCAGGAATTCAGCAATGTAACAGAATATAAAATCAATGCAAAGAAATCAGTTGCATTTCTATACACTAACAATATGACTGAAGAAATAGAAATTAAGGAATTGGTCCCATTTACAATTGCACCAAAAACCATAAGATATCAAGGGATAAACCTAACCAAAGTAGTCAAGGATCTATACTCTAGAAACTAAAGAACACTTAGAAAAGAAATTGAGGAAGACAGAAAGAGATGGAAAAGCATTCCACATTCATGGATTGGAAGAATAAATATTTTTAATATGTCTATTCTCTTCAGAACAATCCACACATTCAATGCAATCCTTATTAAAATAATACCACAATTTTTCACAGAGCTGGAACAAATAATCCTAAAATGTATGTGGAACCAGAAAAGACCCCGAATAGCCAGAGGAATGTTGGTAAAGCAAAGCAAAGCTGGGGGCATCACAATGCCTGACTTCAAGTTGTATTACAAAGCTGTAATCATCAAGACAGCATGGTACTGGCACAAAAATAGACACATAGATCAATGGAACAGAATAGAGAGCCCAGAAATGTACCCTTAACTCTATGGTCAACTTATGTTTAACAAAGCAGGAAACAATATCCAGTGAGAAAAGGACAGTCTATTCAACAAATGGTGTTGGGGAAATTGGACAGCCACATATAGAAAAATGAAACTAGACCATTCTCTTATACCATATACAAAGCTAACCTCAAAATGGATGAAAGAACTCAATGTGAAACAGGAATCCGTCAAAATCTTAGAGAACACAGGTAGCAACCTCTTTGAGCTTGGCTGCATCAACTTCTTGCTAGACACATCTCCACAGGCAAGGGAAACAAAAACAAAAATGAACTCTTGGGACTTCATCAAGACTAAAAGCTTCTGGATGTCAAAGAAAACAGCAAAACCGAAAGACAACCTACAGAATGGGAGAAGATATTTGCAAATGATGTATCAGATAAAGGGCTAGTGTCCAAGATCTATAAAGAACCTATCAAACTCAACACACCTCCCCCCCAAAAAATCTGGTCAAGAAACAGTGCAGAAGACATGAGTAGACGAACCTGCACCCCAATGCTTATAGCAGCAATATCCACAATAGTCAAACTATGGAAAAAGTCCACATGTCCATCGACAGAATGGATAAAGAAGATGTGATATGTATATGTATATGGAGTATTGTGTGTGTGCATATATATTCCATATATATATGGGATATTTACTCAGCCATCAAAAAAATGAAATCTTACTATTTGCAAAGATGTGGATGAAAGTAGGGTGTATGATGTTAAGAGAAATGAGTCAATCAGAGAATGACAGTTATCATATGATTTCACTCATATGTGGAATTCTAGAAACAAAGCAGTATCATAGAGGAAGGGAGGGAAAATAAAATAAGATGAATTCAGAGAAGTAGATTAGCCATAACAGACTCTTAACTATAGCAAAAAACCCCCTGTGGATTATTGGAGGGGAGGTGGTTGGGGGATGGGGTAAATGTGTGATGGGAATTAAGGAGAGCACGTGGTGTAATGAACACTGGGTGTTATATGCAACAGACTAATAACTGAACTCTACCTTGAAACTAATGATACACTATATGTTAATTAATGGAATTTAAATAAAATAAAAATTTAAAAAGAAATTAGAATCCAAAATAAGAAAAAATACATATGCATATATGCAAATAAAATATAATGAAAGGAAAGCATATAAATATATCTACAATGTATATGTAAAAATAAAAAGTAAAAAAATAAAAAGAAATTGGAAAAATAAGAAAATACCTGAAAAATAATACTGGAAGACTAAAGAATAAAATTTCAAAGAATGCAATATACTGTTTCCCCAAGAACTGAAGCTTTGCATCCCACAATGATCAGTAAACTTTGTGTGAATTAAGTTTCTCTTTGGAGGGGCTTGTTGGGCTGATTCTCAGGTGGACCAGCCCAGTGAAAACGTTCCTCGGTGTGCAGGGAGGCAAGGCTTGGTGTAAGCAGCTCTGGAATCCACTAGGTGGTGCTGTTTTGCACTCCGAAGTCTTCAAAAGCATTGATGGACTTGCTGAATATGGCTGTGCCCCACTCTCTAGCCCTGAAGCTGGAAATTTGCACCCCTCTTCAGTGAGCCTTCATAGAAAAGCAATCAATCACTCTTGACTCCCCAGTTTCCATCAGAACTCTGTGTTCACCCAGCCTGTGACTGAACATTTTTATCTGAGACATGTGACTGAGTTTCAAAACTCCAAATTTTAGCAATTACCACAGCCAAAGACCTACACTCTTCCCCCCAGGGGTGTCTCACCATGCTTCTGTCTTTTGCTGGACCCATCCCAAGAAAGCGGTTACACAACCAATGCAGTCTATGGCAACACAGAACAGAAAGCAGGCACCTAAACTCCCTGTTCTCAGCCAGCTTCCCCTCTCCTGTGCCTGGAAACTCTACCACACTAAGGCACCAGCCATTCTTGTTGAGACCCTGGGGATCCTTAGACCATGCTGTCACACCTGGGGTTCTGCCCCACTTCACCACCTGAGCACCCTTAAGCCATGCACTTTCCACACTGTAGCAGATTTCTGAAAGATCTGATTTTGTACTCCACTGCTTATAATAATTTGCAGTAGCTTTCTTAAGTAGCCTCCCTCCCCTCCACCATATCCTCAGCTATATCACATCAGATTCAAGTCTCCACACCTCCTACCTTCCAAACAGTGGTTACTCTTCTACTTGTACACTTGCAGCATTTGTTTTCTCAGATCTCAGGTTGATTTCTTGGACATTCAAAATGATTTGATAACTATCTAGTTGTATTTGAGGGATGAGACACTTAGGGCCTCCCTACTCTTTCACCATCTTAACTCCTTCTGCACCCCTTTGTTTATAACAGCATTTTTTACAATAATCAAAATATGGAAACAGCCCAAGTGCCCATCAATAGACGAATGGGTAAAGGAGAAGTGATATATATACAATGGGATATTATTAATTATAAAAAAGAATAAAATCTTGTCATTTACAATGACATGGATGGAACTAGAAAGGATAATGTTAAGTGAAATAAGTTAGTAACTGAAACACATAGTTCAGTCAGTGGAATTTAAGAAACACATATTTCATATGTGGAATTTTTTTTAAGAGGAAGTTTAAGAGGCTGTGATATTGCCTTAAATTCTCTCATCTTTTTATTTTTTAAAGATTTTATTTATTTATTTGACAAACAGAGATCACAGGTAGGTGGAGAGGCAGGCAGAGACAGAGAGAGGAGGAAGCAGGCTCCCTGCGAGCAGAGAGCCTGATGCGAGGCTCAATTCCAGGACCCTGGGATCATGACCTGAGCTGAAGGCAGAAGCTTTAACGCACTGAGCCACCCAGGTGCCCCTCATATGTGAATTTAAGAAACAAAACAAATGAGAAAGAGAGAGAGAAAAAGGGAGAGACAAGCCAAGAACAGACTCTTAACTATTGAGAATAAACTGATGGTTACTAGAGGGGACTTTGGTGGGGAGAATTAGTGAAATAGGTGGTGGGGACTAAGTACTGCACTTGTCATGATGAGCACTGGGTGACGAATGGAATTCTTGAATCACTATATTGTACCCCTGAAACTAATATGACACTGTATGTTAGCTATACTGGAAATAAAATTAAATAAAACAAAATACAAAACATAACAATATATAATTTTAAAAAAAGAGAAATACCATATAGTCCAGTAATTTTACTACTGAATATCTACCCAAAGAAAATGAAAACACTAGTTCAAAAAGGTATATACATTCCTGTGTCTATTGCTATGTTATTTATAATAGCCAAGATATAAAAGCAACCTGTGTCCATTGATAGATGAATGGATAAAGATGTGGAATGCGTAAAAAAAAAAAAAAGACGTGGTATGTATATATGGAATTGAGTATTACTCAGCCATAAAAAAGACTGAGATCTTGCAATTTGTGAAAACAGGGATGGCCCTACAAAGTATTATGTTAAGTGAAATAAATCAGAGAAAATCAAATACCATGCAATTTTGCTTAATTGTAGAATCTAAAAAACAAAGCAAATAAACAAACAAAATAAAAAATAAATTGACTCAAATACAGAGGACAGACTGGTTGTTGCAAGAGGAAAGGTGGATAAGGGAATGGGTAAATAGATAAAGGGGATTAAAAGGTGAAAAATTCCATTTATAAATATATACTTATATATATTTATAAATATATATATTTATATATATAAATATAAATTGTTTTATTTATATATATAATATATATGTATATATTAAATTATATTATATATAATTATAGTTGTGTAGAATGGGTGGATAGTAGGCTCAGAGAATAGCTGCATAATGCCCTGGGTCATCTGTCTACCCACCTGGTTGCCCCTGTCAGTAAGTTACCCCGAATAAAAATCTGTAAATAGTATGGAGTGGTTTCCTTCATTTTTTGGTAGTAAAGTGCCTGCTCATTCTGGAGGCTGATTCTTCACCTTCTAACAATTGTCTAGATACTGAAAATGAAACAAGCATGGGGAAAAGGGCCATGCCTGGGGGAATCTATTGTCCATGGTGAAACCCCAAGCTGGTCAGCCACCATGTGGGGAGACTTGGCCAAGTCTTTTGAACATTTCAGACTAGTGCATGAGTAGAGGGGCATGCCCAAAATGCCCAAGAGATTGTTAGATATCCTATCTAAAACAGTGGGAAAAAGGGAATAGAAAATAAAATTACAAGTAAGGAGATAATTGGAACAGTCTAGAGAAACATTGGCTTTAGAGAGAGATGTATAAGCCTCATGTTTCTCTAAATGGACTTTATGTCCTAAATATTCAACAGCAGGAGAAACACATGTGGCATATGGGATGACAAGGAACATGGACACAGACTGCCATGTACTGAAGTGAGAACTATTGTATCTTGGGAGAGTTGGAACCCTGAGTCATGAGATCCTTGGTATGATGATTCCTCTGACGACATTATCATAGAGGAGGAAAATTATTTGCAGGCATGCTTTTTGATTTGAGTGGAGACCTGGCCACTCATGAGCCTGGGGATGACAAAGAAGAAATTGCCACTAGTCAGAAAATATCTGTTAGGGTATATTCTGCAGCTGAATTAATGAAACTAACAAACTCCTTTAAGCAAAAAGGGCTAAGAAAGGGTGGCTACTTGGGATTTATGACAAGGGGGTACTAAGGATCCTAGATGGTATTATGTTAAATGGGTTTGAGATATAAAAAATGGCCTCGGTCACTGTTCAACCTGCCTTTTAACAAAGACTGCATGCCACAGGCATCATTGCAAATCTCAGGCACTTGGCAATCTGATTGACTGGATAAATGATAACATTAAGATAATAGGGCCTAGTAAAAGGGATGCTTCCTCCCCTCCATTATGATAAAGTTTTATGGAAGAACTACAGGAAATTATATGTGAACTGAGAATGAAACATGTCACTTAAGACACCCAGCATTTTAGAAGTCCAGATGGAGAATTATTTTCCTTTGGTATGGAAGACCAAATTTTACAGTCAGCCCTGGAGTCATGGTATGGGAAGTTAGTATCTGTCCTTGCCTCTATAATTACTTGGCCTATTGCTACAATAGCCACTATAATAGCTGATTTAAGTGAAACTGAAAGAATCCATCATAAGGGAAATACATGGGTTGAAAAAAACAAGAAAACAAAGGATTCTATAGAAAATAAAATGGCAGAAAGGGGGCCCATCAAGGTCTCTCATAAATAATTATCTAATATTATTTGGAACCCTGAGACAAAATATAGAGCAACAAACAATTTGGTCTGTGAAAGCTGTGGAAGGTGCTGCCTAAGGGAAAGCA
Organism: Mellivora capensis; assembly: GCA_004024625.1. Taxonomy (NCBI): domain Eukaryota; kingdom Metazoa; phylum Chordata; class Mammalia; order Carnivora; family Mustelidae; genus Mellivora; species Mellivora capensis. Next base: position 56,520 of record PISX010007161.1, read on the forward strand.
GTTTACTTCTTTGAAGGAAGGCTCAAAAAAAGCCAAGTGTGTTGCTGGGAGTTCCTCTCACTAGTGGGGGAATTTCAGGGGACACCTCCTCTACTCCTATAGACTATATATCATAATCATCAGAAGACCTGCAACCTGAATTCAATTGTTGTACTTGGATCCAGATCCTGTAAAACATCCATGCCCAAAATATACTCATGAGTGGGGGAAATATGCCCTAGAAAACAGCAGGAAGGAAGACTCTTTATCTGTAGGTAGAGACCAGTTTGTCTGACCTTAATAATTTGTCCCCCATAACCATCACTAGCTCTTATTTCCCTCAAAAATTTTGAGGGATCTTCATACAGAAATGTGCATCCAGTGTCTATTAGAGCTAGTAGAGTTTCCTTGTTAGTGCAAACTCAATAAATGGTTAATTCAACAGGCTTCTGGTCACACCCTATTACATCCACTAGTGGGCAACATTGTCCTAATATATAGTCTATATTTGTAAATGACCTTACAGATAAAGGGCTGGTATACAAGATCTATGAAGAACTTTTCAAATTCAACACCCCAAAACCAAATAATCTTGTCAATAAATGGGCAGAAGACATGAACAGACACTTCTCCAAAAACATACAAATGTCTCACATTGAGGTCTTTCATCCATTTTGAGTTTATTTTGGTATACTGTGTAAGAGAATGGTCCAGTTTCATTCTTCTGCATGTGCCTATCCAATATTCCCAGCACCATTTATTGAAGAGACTATGTTTTTTTCCCCCCATTGGATATTCTTTTCCTGATTTGTCAGAGATTAGATGACCATAGAATTGAAGGTCCATTTCTGGGGTCTCCATTCTGATCCATTGATCTATGTGTCTGTTTTTGTGCCAACACCATGTTGTCTTGATGATCACAGCTTTGTAATATAGCTTGAAGTCAGGTATTGTGATGCCCCCAGCTTTGGTTTTCTTTCTCAACATTCCCCTGGCACCTCAGAGTCTTCTGGTTTCATACAAATTTTAGGGATAAAGATTCCAGCTCTGTAAAAAGTGTCAATAGCATTTTGAAAGGTATTGCACTGAATGTTTTGATTGCTCTGGGCAGCACAGACATTTTTCACAATGTTTATTCTTCCAATCCATGAGCATGAACTGTTTTCCATCTCTGTATGTCTTCTTCAATTTCTTTCATAAGTGTTCTGTGGTTTCTAGAGTACAGATCCTTTATCTCTTTGGTTAGGTTTATTCCAATGTATCTAATGGTTTTTGGTGCAAGTGTAAATGGGATTTATTCCTGAATTTTGCTTTCTTCAGTCACATTGTTAATGTATAGGAATGCAACTGATTTCTGTGCATTGATTTTTTTATCCTGCCATGTTGGTTGAATTGCTATATGAGTTCTAGCAATTTTGGGGTGGAGTCTTTTGGGTTTCCCACATTAAATATAATGTCATCTGCGAGAAAGGAGAGTTTGACTTCTTCATGTCAATTTGAATGTCTTTTATTTCTTTTTGTTTTCTGATTGCTGAGGCTAGTACTTCTAGTAATACAATACTGGTAAGAGTGGGCATCCCTGTCATGATCCTGACCTTAAGGGAAAAGCTCTCAGTTTTTCCCCATTGAAAATTATATTCACTGTGGGCTCTTTATAGATGGTTTTTATGATGTTGAGGTATGCTCCCTTTATCCCTATACTTTGGAGAGTTTTTTTCAAGAAAGGTTATATATTTTGTGAAATGCATTTTCTGCATCAATTGAGAGGATCATATGGTTCTTGTTTCTTTTGTTAAAGTTAAAAAATCTATCACATTGATTTGGGAAGGTTGAACCACCCTTGTATCCCAGAATAATTCCTACCTGATTGTGGTGAATAATTATTTTAATGTACTGTTGGGTCCTATTGGCTAGGATTTGGTGATATTTTGGCATCCATGTTCATCAGTGATACTGGTCTGTAATTCTCCCTTTTGATGGGGTCTTTTTCTGGATTAGGGATAAAGGTAATGCTGGCCTCATAGAACAAGTTTGGATGTTTTCCTTCTGATTCTATTTTTTGAAACAGCTTCAGTAGAATAGATATGATTTCCTCTTTAAATGTTTGGTAGAATTCCCCTGGAAAGTCATCTGGCCTTGGATTCTTGCTTTTTGGGAGATTTTTGATTACTGCTCTAATTTCCTTAAGGGTTATTGGTCTGTTGAGATTTTAAAAATTTCTTCCTGTTTCAGTTTTGGTTGTTCATACGTTTCCAGGAAGGCCTCCATTTCTTCCAGACTGCCTAATTTGTTGGCATATTGTTGCTCATAATATGTTCTTAAAATTCTCTGTATTTCCTTGTGGTTGGTCATGATCTCTTCCCTTTCATTTGTGATTTTATTAACTTGGGTCTTTCTCTTTTCTTTTGGCTGGCCAAAGGTTTATCAATGTTATTAATTCCTTCAGAGAACCAGCTTCTAATTTCATTGATCTGTTCTATTGTTCTGGTTTCTAGTTCAGTGATTTCTGCTCTAATCTTTATTATTTCTCTTCTACTGGGTTTAGGCTTTATTTGCTGTTCTTCCTCCAGGTCCTTTAGGTGGAAGTTTACCTTGTGTATTTTAGATTTTTCGATTTTTTTGAGAGAGACTGGTTTTGCTATGTACTTCCCACTTAGGACTGCCTTTGCTCTATCCCAAAGGTTTTGAATAGATATGTCTTCATTCCCATTAGTTTCAATGAATTCTTAAAATTCTTCTCTAACTTCCTGGTTGACCCATTCCTTCTATAGCAAGATGCTCTTTAACCTCCAAGTGGGTTCCTTCCAAATTTCCTGTTGTGTTTGAGTTCAAGTTTCAAAGCATTGTGGTCTAGAAATATGCAAGGAATTATCCCAATCTTTTGGCATCAGTTGAGACCTGATTTGTGACCCAGTATGTGATCTATTCTGGAGAAAGTTCCATGTGCACTTGAGAAGAATGAGTATTCTGTAGTTTTAGGATGAAATGTTCTGGATATATCTGTGAAGTCCATCTAATCCAATGTGTCATTCAAAGTCCTTGTTTCTTGTGTGTGTGTGTGTGTGTGTGTGTGTGTGTATTTATTTATTATTAACATATAATGTATTATTTGCACCAGGGATATAGGTCTGTAAATCATCAGGCTTACACATTTCATAGCACTCACCATAGCACACACCCTCCCCAATGTTGGTAACCCAGGCACCCTATCCCTACCCCCCACCCCTCAGCAACCCTGTTTGTTTTGTGAGATTAAGAGTCTCTTATGGTTTGTTTCCCTCCTGATCCCATCTTGTTTTTTCCCTTCCCTCCCTACCCTCACAAGCCCCCACCCTGCCTTCCAAACTCCTCATATCAGAGAGATCACATGACAATGGTCCCTCTCAGATTGACTTATCTCACTCAGCATAATACCCTCTAGTTCCATCCACCTCATTGCAAATGGCAAGATTTCATTTCTTTTGATGACTGCATAGTATTCCATTGTGCATATGTGTTTATATATATATAATCTCACATATTCTTTATCCATTCATCTGTTGATAAAGCCCTTGTTTCTTTGTTGATCTTCTGCTTAGATGATCTGTCCATTGTTGGGAGTGGAGTGTTGAAGTCCCTTACTATTAATGTATTATTATCCATGTGTTTCTTTACTTTGTTTATTAATTGATTCATATAATTGGCTGCTCCCATGTTGGGGGCATAAATATTTACAATTGTTAGATCTTCTTGTTGGATAGACCCTTTAAGTATGATATAGTGTCCTTATTCATCTCTCACTACAGTCTTTGGTTTAAAATCTAATTTGTCTGATATGAGGATTGCTACTCCAGCTTTCTTTTGAGGTCTTTTAGCATGATAAATTGTTCTGCACCCCCTCATTTCGGTGTGGAGCTGTCTTTAGTTCTAAAATGAGTATCTTATAGACAGCATATTGGTCTTCCTTTTTTATCCAATCTGATACCCTATGTCTTTTGATGGGCATTTAGCTCATCTACATTCAGAGTAACTGTTGAAAGATATGAACTTACTACCATTGCATTACCTGTAAAGACTACCATTGCATTACCTGTAAAGTCACTGTTTCCTTATATTGTCTCTGTTTCTTTCTGGTCTATGTTACTCCTGGGCTCTCTCTTCACTTACAGGATCCCCCCTTAATATTTCTTGCAGGGCTGGCTTAGTGGTCACAAACTCTCCATTTCTGTTTGTCCTGGAAGCTCTTTATATCTCTTTCCATTCTGAATAACAACCTTGCTGGATGAAGTATTTTTGGCTGCATGTTTTTCTCATTTAGTACCCTGAATATATCATGGCAGCCCCTTTTGGCCTGCCAGGTCTCTATGGATATGTCTGATGTTAGTATGATATTCCTCTCTCTCTGTGTTAGGAGCTTTTTATCTTGAGCTGATTTAAGGATTTTCTCTTTGTCTTTGAAATTTGAAAGCTTCACTATTATATATTGGCATGTTGATTTATTTTTATTGATTTTGGGAGGGGTCCCCTCTACTTCTTGGATTTGAATGCCTATTTCCTTCCCAAGATTAGGGAAGTTCTTAGCTATGATTTGCTCATTACACCTTCTGTCTCCCTCTCTCTTTCTTCTTGCTTTGGGATCCCAATAATTCTAATACTGTTTCACTTCATTGTATCACTGAATTCTCAAAGCCTCCCCTTATGGTCCATTAGTTGTTTTTCTCTCTTTTCCGCAGCTTCTTCCCTTTTCACCAACTTGTCTTCCATGCCACTTACTCTCTCTTGTGCCTCATTTACCCTAGCTGTTTGAGCATCCAATTTTTAATTTTGGCTTGATTACATCTCATTTCTGCACTAAAAGATTTTCTAGTCTTTTATGCTTTTTTTTAAGTTCAGATAGTAACTTATACTTATCCCAAATTCCAGTTCTGACATTTTACTTATATATTGATCAGATCTGTGGCAGAGTATTACCTCTGGTTCTTTCTTTGTTTGCTAATTCTTACTTTTAGTCATTTTTCCCAGAGAAGAATGGATGAATGAATGAGTAAAATCCAAAATATCAACCACGACCCCAGAAAAATATACACTAGACTAATCCAAGGAGGTCAGAAACCAAAAATTGAGAAGAAAGAGTTGAAAGAAAGAAAGAAAGAAAGAAAGAAAGAAAGAAAGAAAGAAAAGTAGGAACAGAGAATATAATCTCCCAGGTAAACAAAACAGGTTGATCCACTTGGTCCTGGGTGTATTTTGGACTGTGTGTTAGAAGACATTAAATCCCCAAATTTAAAGCAAAACATATATATATACACATATTATATATGTATATATATACAAAAGCAAAATTGAATACAATGAAAAGAAGCCAAAAATGAAGAATATATCTATAAAATGTAAATGTAAAAAATGAAAGCTAAAAAAAGACCTAAAAACAAAGAATTGATAAAATAAGAAACTACTTAAGAAGAAGAAGAAAAGGAAAATTTTAAACTGAAAGATAAATAGATCATGAGAAAAAAAAACCTTGAGTTCTAGATATTATTTTCCCTTAACCCTGGAGTTTTGCAGTCTTTTGTGTTTTGTTAACTTGGTATTCCTCTGTTGTTTCAGGTGATCTTCTGGGGGAGGGGCCTGCTGTGCTGATTCTCAGATGTCTTTGCTTGGGTGGAGTTGCACCACCCCTCACCAGGGCACTGGATTCAATAAGAGCTGTTACTAGTTGCTGTTACTGAGCAACCTGCAGGTCTTCCCTGCCTCTGTAAAAATAGCCATTCCCCAATGTTGAGTCCCAGAGCTGACAGATCATGGTCCCCTCTCTTCACTACACCCTCAGGGATAAGCACTCCTCAATTTTGTGTGTGCCAAACTCTGCAGATCCTGCCATAGGGGCCTGCATTGATCCTCCTTGGGGAAGACAGAGTGGCTGTGTGTTTCTGTGCTTTTCAGGGACCCTACAGAGAGAGTAGTCATATGACAGGGCACGTTCCTGTACTGCTCCTCCTAAGAGAAGGCAGAAGGCCTCCTTTTTTTGTGCTTTGAAGTACCCCCACAATGCAAGCAACTGCCCCATTGTGTGTACTCTAGGGCTGCACCCCCTCTCCCCCAAACCCCTGGGGAGAAGGCAGAGGGCTTCTGCTTTTCTGTATTTTGCAGGGCACCTGAAAGGGAGCTATTACCCTATTGTGCTATGGCTCATGGTTTATGGTGAACCAAGCTGAGACCCTCCTCCTGGACTCACTGACCCTCTTCAGTTTCCCCACTCCAGTGTTAGGAACTCTGCCAGCTCAGGCACCTGCATTCTTTCTGTGACCCCAGGTATCCTGAGACCACACTGTCCCATGTAGGATTCTGCACTATTTCACTACCTGAGCACTTTTCAGACAGGGACATCTCTCAGTAGAGCAGATTTCTAAAGGTTCCAATATTGCACTCTGGGACTATATCACTTTCCAGTAGCCAGCTATAGAGGCTCTCTCCCCTGCTGATTATCTTCTGACATATCTCCTCAGATTCACTTCTCTGAACCTCCTGCTTTGTGAAAAGTGCTCACTTTTCTTTTTTTTTTTTTTAATTTTTAAAAAAGATTTTTATTTATTTATTTATTTGACAGACAGAGATCCCAAGTAGGCAGAGAGGCAGGCAGAGAGAGAGAGAGAGGAGGAAACAGGCTTCCCGCCAAGCAGAGAGCCTGATGCGGGGCTCGATCCCAAGACCCCGGGATCATGACCTGAGCTGAAGGCAGAGGCTTTAACCCACTGAGCCACTCAGGCGCCCCTTACTTTTCTATTAGTAGAATTCCAGCAACTTTTTTCTTACATCTGAGGTTAAAATCACAGATGTTCAGAATGACTGATTCCACGTATAAGTGAAATCATAAGATATTTGTATCTTTCTGACTTATTTCACTTAACATAAGTACACGTAACATAAATTCACTTAACTCCAAGTACATCCATGTTGTCGAAAATGACAAGATTTCATTCTTTTTCTTTTTTCATTCTTTTCCTTTTTATGGCTGAATAATATTCCATCATATATATATATATATATATATATATATATCTCACATCTTTATCCATTTATCTACTAATGGGCAGTTAGGTTGCCTCCACTTCTTGGTTATTGTAAATAATGTTGCAATAGGGTGCATATGTCTTTTTGAGGTAATATTTTGGTTTTCTTTTGGAGAAATAACCAGCAGTGGAATTACTGAATTGTATTATATTTCTATTTTTAACTTTTTGAAGAAACTCCATACTATTTTCCATAATTGCTGCACCAATTTACACTCCCATCAGTAGTGTATGAGGGTGCCTTTTCTCCACATCCTTGCCAACACTTGTTATTTCTCATCTTACTGTGGTTTTGATGTGCATTTTCCCAGTGATTAATATTGTTTAACATCTTCTCATGTATTTATTGGTCACCTGTATAGCTTCTTTGAGAAAATGTCTATTTGGGTCCTCTACTCATTTTTCAATCAAATTATTTGCTTTACTGGTGTTGTTTGCTTTATTAAAGTTTTGTAATTTTTTTTGGTGTTTTCTATTTTGTTGATTTCCACACTGATTTTTTTAAAGGTTTTATTTATTTGAGAGAGAGAGAAAGAAAATGAGAGAGAGAACATGAATAGGGTGAAGGGGACAGAGGGAGAAGTAGATTCACCACTGAGCAAGGAACTCAATATAGGGCTTGTCTCGATCCCAGGACTACAGAGATGACCTAAGCAGAAGGCAGACACTTAAAAGACTGAGCCACCCAGAAGCCCTCTACACTGATATTTTTAGCTTAATTTACTCTGCATACTTTGTTTTTGTTATTTAGAGATTTATTTATTTGAGAGAGGGCGAGCATGAGCAGGGGGAGGGGCAACATGAGAGAGGGAGGGAGAAAATCTCACCCAGTGTAGGGCTTGATCCCATGACCCTGAGATCATGACCTGAGTGGAAATCAAGAGTCAGACCCTTAACCAACCGAGCCACCCAGGAGCCCCTATAATTGTTGATTTTTCTGTTTCTCCCTGAAATTCTACCAGTTTTCTCTTGAGGTATTTCACAACTATGTTATTAGGCATGTACACATTTAGCAGTTTGTGTCTGCTTGGTAAATTGATACTTTTATCATTATAATTGACTCTGTATATCCTCTATAACGTTCTTTTCTCTGAAATCTACTTTGATATTTGCAGTCAGGATCTCCACTCTCAATTCTAAGTCATGTGGTCCCTCCAAACCAATAAACAACACGTGGTGTCCATTAATGATTCTGGATCATTCCTTTCTGAAGTTGCCAAAGGCAGTAGCTCTGCCTCACTTCTCACACTTACAGGTTTTATCCCCAGAGGGTGTCCCATTTCTCAATCAATTTGAAAGCACCTTTTGAAGACCTTCGAATGCATTAATGAAGAGAGTGAATGAGTAACATGACACAGGACACACATGCAGCTATCTCCTGGTCTCATTTGCTGTGCACTGTGTACACAGTAGTTCCATGATATCAGTTCAAGAACCAGCAGACATCCTGGTCTGTAGGATAATTAAAATGGTAAGGATAATATGATAAATTTCTCTTAAAACTAATTTGTTCAATTAGAAAGAACTGCATTTAATTCTGAAATTGTGCATGCTTTAAGTGTTCTTTCTTTGCAAAATGTTAAAGTTGTCTTTTTAAAAAAAGATTTCAAACACAGAGACACAGTGAGAGAGAGAACACAAGGAGGGACAGTGCAGGAGGGAGAAGCAGGCTTCCTGCTGAGCAGGGAGCCTGAGCCTGAAGCACGGCTCGATCCCAGGACCCTGGGATCATGACCTGAGCCCAAGGCAGACACTGAGCCACCCAGGCGCCCCCTAAAGTTTTCTTTCTTGAAGAAATGTAAATCATGTTATTTTTAAGTCTTCATTTGAAAAAAGAAAGTCTTAATAAAGTTTTAATTCTGGCGCACCAATATCTCCATTTGTGTATACTGTTCAAATAAATAGAAATCTTGAGATCATTCCTCCAAGGCAGTGGTCTCCAATGGGGTAAATATATATATGCCCAGAAATTATACAAGAAATTCAATTTGGGTGTGGGAAGAAATTATCAGACCTACTTTTATTCATTTTAATTTCAATAGAAGAAGATCTCATGCTTCACTCTTCTTTAACGGGCAGAACAGCAGTTTCCTTCCCATCATCCTTATCACATACTTTCTATTACATTGGATTCAGGAGATCTGATTTGAGAGACTGATTCAAAGAAACAATCTGCCAAGAACCCTGAGCATCCCTGCACATTCTGTCTGGATGTAACAAGAATACAAGGCCTTAACTATTCTTTATGCAAGCATTTCTCAGGGGTGTATGTATAGCAGGCAACCTTGAGAGGTGAAATACTATTTTCTCACAGAAAAAGAGATTACTACTGTTAACTGTAAGAAGGCGAATCTTCCCAGCTCCCCTATCTCTCTACTATACTGCAACCCATTGCATGTGCAGACATCCATTGTAGACACTTTGCATTACTCCTGTGCTAGTTGAAGGACTTGGCGAAACTGCTGGAGACATGAAACTCTTGCTATGGCTTTTGTCATGAATAATGAAGTCTGTTGTCTCTCACCTACATGTCTTTTGTAGTGATTAGTAATAATATTATCTGTTAGTTTATAAGTTCAGTAAAATCCTAGGCTTTGCGTAGTTCTTGATAGAGGGCTGTTCCCTGTACAGAAAAGCTGACAGTAGGGTCTCTTGCTGGTTCACTCTTGGCATATGGTAACATCGTATAGACTATAGGTGCTCCTCCATGTAACTAGACTTACATCATCTGGTTTCGACCAAATAACTCTCATAAAACAGGCAAATAGCTTAAAAATATTCCTTCAGAGAACCTACAGATTGAAGGTCCTATTAATATAAGCACAGGGAACAACCTAGAAAATGTTTAGTTGGCAGATTCTAATTATTTGTTTAAACTGTCTGTCATTTTCGCTGTTAAAAACTGAGGACAAATAAATCAGACCTGACAAAATTCAGCCACCGAAACTAGTCAGGAAGACCTAAAATATGGATTTATGAAAATTCTTACTTAAGTGTCTATTGTGCACCAAGATATTATCCAGCCAGAATGATTAGTAACATATTAAATAATGCTTTCTGTTTTTATCTATTATTTTGGTATTTATTTTTATACCTGTTTAATAAACCTCACAATATATTACTGTATTATGTATATCGTAGCATGGTTCATATAGTTAACCCACCTATCATCATCTATCATCTCTGTGTCTTTTGTTTCTCATAAGGTGATCAATCAATCACGGTTTTGGAGATCCTTTCTGGAGAGAGTGGCCCACAGACCTACTGAATCCTTTGGTTCTGGAAAAACTCCTACCTGCTCAGAGCATTTGAGTTCAGAGAACACTGTCTCCTTTTGGAGGTATCTGAATTTATGCACACAGGGATCCTCCCCTTTTCATGTGCTTTTACTGTGGGCATAAAGACTTCTTTGCACATCAAGCCTGGGAGCACTCCATCATTGTTCCTCAATGGTAAGGAGAGAAGGGGGCAGGCAGAGAGAAAGGGGGAAGCAGGCTGCCCACTGAGCAGAGAGCCCCATGTGGGGCTCGATCCCAGGACCCTGAGATCACAACCTGAGCCGAAGGCAGAGGCTTTATTTAACCCACTGAGCCACCCAGGCGCCCCTATTTCTTTTTTTTAAAATTAATTTATTTGTAGAATACAATTGGTAATCTTCTTTTGAAAAGAAAATTGAGCATCTTTCAGCTTTGGGAATTAAGTGTTTCCACAAAAACAGGAGGCACAGCACTTCCACAGAAAACTGAATTATATGTGCAGTGACAGTACACCCTGATGCAGATAATTGAGAATTATCAATAGAAATCTGCTCACCCCAGTCAGTGCCTGTGGTAGTGGTCCTGACAACCCCAGTGGGTGACAGCTACAGCTCAGCTGGGGCTGGAGAGGAAATGGCTGTTTGTATGAACAAAACAGGCATAACTGTATCAGCATTAAGAATGTCTGCTGGGAAAATATTCATATTCACTGACAGGAGTTGTTGGGCATGTTTGCAAGATTACTAAGACCTTTCCACACTCCCCAGTGGTCCACACATCAAAAGAATGTCTGGAGAAGAAGTTGGAGTGCCCTTCCACTATTTTTTTAAGTGCAGAGAAAATTTCCTCGAAAGTGTTTTCTTCAAAACTGCAACTTGTCAAGATGAATACCTGTGAGGGGTGCACTAGTTGTTATGTTTGCTGACTTTACACTGTTCTGACATTGAGAATTATCTTCCCTCTCTTTGGATTTTATTAAGTTTTAAAGTATTTTAAGTAGGTGATGTTAAGCTTTAGTTCCATGACTTTCCTTCTGCTCTTTTTCACCCTCCCTTTCTTACACTGAGAGCTGAACAAATTTTTCTACTATTAAAGTTTGAATGAATTTTTAGTTTGCTAATAAATATATTTTAGATTGTTATATACCTCTCATTTCAACATCTGGACAAATTTGAGACAGATGGTGTAAGGAGTTCTTTGTAATTTGTATCTGTAATATGAAGAGTTAAGGCAAAATTTATCCAAGGTTCATATACCATATATAGTCATAAATATATTCTTCTATATTTTAGATGAGAGATATTTTATTCCTCTTCTATTGTATTATTTTCTTTTCTTCTTCTTCTTTTGAGAGAGAGAGAGAATGAGGGTGAGGGGCAGAGTGAGAGGGAAAGAAAGTCTTTTTTTAAGATTTTATTTATTTATTTGACAGACAGAGATCACAAGTAGAGAGGCAGGCAGAGAGAAGAGGGGAAGCAGACTCCCTGCTGAGCAGAGAGCCCAATATAGGGCTTGATTCCAGGACCCTGGGATCATGACCTGAGCTGAAGGCAGAGGCTTTAACCCACTGAGCCACCCAGGTGCCCCAGAGAAAGAGTCTTGAGCAGCCTTCATGCTCAGTGTGGAGCTTGACCTGGGGCTCAATCTCACAACCCTAAGATTGTGACCTGAGCCAAAATCAAGAGCTGGACACTTAACCGAGCCACCCAGGCACCCTGTTTTGTTTGGCGGTGTTGTTGTTGTTTTGTATTTTGTTTTTAGGACTTACTTTATTTTAGAGTGGCTGGGAGGGGCAGAGGGAGAGGATCTCAAGCAGATTCCTCCCTGAGCATGGAACAAGATGCAGAGCTTCATCTCAGGACCACCTGAACAGAAATCCAGAGCTGGACATTTAACCCACTGAGCCACCCGGGCGCCCCACACCTGATTGTTTTACTTCTTTTTTTTTTTCTTAAGATTTTATTTATTTATTTGAGAAAGAGAATGAGAGAGAGAGAGCATGAGAGAAGGGAGGGGCAGAGGGAGAAGCAGACTCCCTGCTGAGCAGGGAGCTGGATTCGGGACTCAATCCTGGGACTTCAGGATCATGACCTGAGCAGAAAGCTGTTGCCCAACCAACTAAGCCATCCAGGAACCCATGTTTTATTTTTTAATTTAAGCAAGAATGCCATTTTTTGCCAACAGAGGAGAAAATACAGAAGTTAATTGGCTACTTTTAAATTTTAGTGCTTTTAAAATACTAGTTATTTATAATGACAGGTATAAAATGGAAAAGTTGGAATTAATTATTTCAAAAGGTTAGGTTGTGATTGTGGGACATGATGTTGATAGTCAACCATTATTTATACTTTTTTTTCATATTTGTACTTGTTATAATCAAACTAAAAAGTTTTTTTCAATAATCTTTAGCAACCATGTTCTATTTTTATTATCCAGAAAGGATACAGGAACTCAAGTTAAAACAGAGAACTTGAGTATTTCATGGATTATTAAACTTGAATTTGAAGAATATGCTAAGAATACAAATTCAGTATACAAAAGAAGTACTAGTGGCAAATATTTAGGAAATACTTTTTTTTAAAAGATTTTATTTATTTACTTGACAGACAGAGTTCACAAGTAGGCAGAAAAACAGGCAGAAAGAGAGGAGGAAGCAGGCAGAAGAGAGGAGAAAGCAGGCTCCCCACTGAGCAGAGAGCCCAATGTGGGGCTCAATCCCAGAACCCTGAGATCATGACCTGAACCGAAGGCAGAGGCTTTAACCCACTGAGCCACCCAGGTGCCCCTAGGAAATACTTTCAAAAATATATAATCAGGGGCCAATAATTGAGTTCTACTGAAATACAAAAATAGACATTAGTAAAATAAAAAATCAAAATATATTTTATTGCCCATATTTTCATCTTATTCATAATTTTCTTGGAAAGTTGACAAGCAAAAGACATGTCGGAATTTATACTTCATTCAGCAGAACCCCTGGGCCAGATGGTCATACTCAGAAAAAATAGGTGGAAACATCATTGAGAGAACACAGTAAATAATGAAGGGGAAAAAAAAAGATTGGAATAGATAGGCATTTGCTAATGGAGAATATTAAGAGTATAATCCTTTAGGGTAACTATTTGAAAGCTTTGAATTTCTATAACAACAAAAAAAGGGGGGGTGGTCCTGAAGTACAATAATAAATGACAAATAATGAATAAATAGGATAAAGAAATCCTATATTAACCAGTACACATTGCAGGAGAATATCAAAGACTTCTGTAGAATCTGGGACCTGATGGCCTTTACTTCCCCTAGGCTAGAACTGCAGCCCTCCTTCTAGCCATCAACTCCAGGATTCCAAAAGCCTGGTCTCCGGCTCTTTGGGCAGGTCACGTGACTCTCTTGGAGGCCCATGATAAAAGGAACATTGACCCTGACCTGGGCACAGTGCCCAGCTGTTCATAGGCTGGAGAGCTTGCATTAGACTTCCTCTCTGTAGCTCTGTAGGGTAAACAAGGAAAAATATAATAAATCAAAACTATATGCCCCCAAACGGGCCTGAGAACTTTTGACTGTCTTGGTTTGGTGGCTGAGGATGATGCAACAGGTGAGCCTCTCCTGGGGCTGGGCCTGCATTGGCCCTCCTTGTGAGGCTATCAGCTAAATAAAATGATTCTAGACCCCGTGGAGGAGAACAGTATGGCCAGAAACAGAACCACACATGCATGGGCTCAGCCTTAGACAAAGCTGCCCTCTACGCCAAAGGGAGAAAGGCTATGCTAGGATCCTGAGGGTCTGTAGTCTGGTTCTTAGACAACCTGATGGAGCAGGTACAGGGGAAGACAGGGGGAAGCCAGGTCTGGGTTGGTTCTTGGGTATGGCTCTACCTGGACTTGCAGAGCCCCACCCTGAAGGCTACAGAGACCTTGTGCTCACCAGGTTTCATGTGTGATTTCCATGCTGGACTGAAACCACAGCTGCAGATGTGATGACCTGGGCTCTGTAGAGGTCAGTTTTCTGCTGGACTCCTGGCCTCAACTAGACTCCCTGCTTGCCCAAATCTGCCCCAGCCCACTGCAGTGCAACATGTACCCTTGCTGCTCTGGCCATCAGGAGCCAGGCTGTGCAGTAGTTTCCATCTGTTAAGCAGACACACCCTCATACCAGAAGTCAGGGGCCCCTTGGGAGGACCTGGGCTCGGTTCCAAATTCCCTGAACACAGACAAGAAAGGATGATCCCAGCAACTTTCAAGAACCCAGATATGAGGGGCACCTGGGTGGCTCAGTGAGTTAAAGCCTCTGCTTTTGGCTCAGGTCATGATCCCAGAGTCCTGGGATCAAGCCCCGCACTGGGCTCTCTTGCTCAGCAGGGAGCCTGCTTCCACCTCTCTCTCTATCTGCCTGCCTCTCTGCCTACTTGTGATCTCTGCCTGCCAAATAAATAAATAAAATCTTTGAAAAAATAAAAAAAAGAACCCAGATATGAGAAAGAGGGAATGAAGATTGGAAGGCCACTTGTAGGTGGCAGAATGTCAGCCTAGAACAGCTGAGCTTCATGAGGAAGAGCACACTATACAATTTAGGATGTGGCTGATCTCCATAATAAACCAAACACTGAGTACCTAGGCTCTCCAGGCCTCTCCACTCACACTTAAGAGACTCCATATCAGGAGCTCTAGGAAGTAACACAGGATTCCCCAAACCTAGTCTCCCATCCAGAATGGCACCTTCAAATTGGCTGCACACACACAGACAGGCAGGTCCTGCTGTCTCCATATTCCAGGGCCCCACATCACTCTAGGTTGTGAGGTGAGGGGCCTGGAGCTCAAGGAAATGACCTCCGAGAGTCAAATGCAAATGCAAATACAATTTGGATTCTCAAAAGTAGGTAAACAAAAGGAAATTCTAGATTAGCAGTGAATCATATAATTTTTCATAGAATACATGCATATTAAATAATGAAATAATAAAGCAAATACAATTTGGATTCTCAAAAATTAGGCAAACAAAAGGAAATTCTAGATTAGCAGTGAATCATATAATTTTTCATAGAATACATGCATATTAAATAATGAAATAATAAAGCAAATACAATTTGGATTCTCAAAATTAGGCAAACAAAAGGAAATTCTAGATTAGCAGTGAATCATGTAATTTTTCATAGAATACATGCATATTAAATAATGAAATAGTAAAGCAATTAAATCCCAGAGGCTTTAGATGTGAAATTAGAACGGAGTCCTGCACTGTTTAAAACACATCAGTAAATCATACGAGTCGCAAGTCCAACTATATTTTGGAGGACTTTAGGCAAACACATGAGAGAGAGGTTATGAGTAAAGCATTATTCCTGAACTATGGGGTGGGGGGACTCATCCCAGTACTTTGAACAGAACTAATACAGTGCAACAATATCTGGTTCCAAAACTGTTACTTGCTGCAAATATAAAAGGCAGATCTTGAGCTAAGTAGGCCACCTTTCCTTTCCCATCTGTCTTTCAGTTCTTGATTATGGTTCCTGTTTATCTTTTCATCTATCTTTTTTTAAAATCTCAAACTCAGGGCACCTAGGTGGCTCAGTGGGTTAAGCCTCTGCCTTCAGCCCAGGTGATGGTCTCAGGGTCCTGGGATCGAGCCCCGCATCAGGCTCTCTGCTCAGTGGGGAGCCTGCTTCCTCCTCTCTCTCTGCCTGCCTCTATGCCTACTTGTGATCTCTGTCTTTCAAATAAATAAGTAAAATCTTTAAAAAATAAAACCCCAAAATCAAATGCCAAAATATTCAGCTATTATACATGCTATTGTTTTCTTAGTTTATTCTCTATCCAGCCTGAAATTTATTTTTTTCTTCTGAAATTTACTTTTAATTTCCTTATTATATAATTGGTTTTATAGTCCTCAATTGTGTAATATTTCCATCAGGTACTAGTTTTCATGCTTGAAATGTTTGCCCTTCCATACTTTAATGCATATATATTTGCTTTATATTTTTAAATCAATTTTTAAAGTAACTTACTGATTGTAAATTCTGTCATCAGCATTTTGTTGTGGTCAGCAATGAGGAGGGGAAAGGTAGAAGGAAAAACCTCCTTTTTATTCTCAAGAGGCTACAGAGAACCCTTCTCTGACTTCAAAAGGTGGCCAGTTTCTTTTTCACTCTTTTCTATTGACTTCAAATCCACAAGGCTTTAAAATTATTTCCTACTTGTGTTTGTGTATTTGTGTTCTGTCACCATACAGATTGTGAACTCTGTGAAAGCAGGGGCCATGTTTATCTTGTTCAAGGTCATGTCCCTAACATAGAACAAGCAGAAGCACTTGTGAAAAAGTAAATGAATGTATAACTCCGTTGACAAATTAGTATAAAGAACTTGGCATAAGAATAAAAAGATCTAGAGACCAGACAGAAGATGCTTCTGCTTATATATTTTTAAAAAGATTTTATTTATTTGACAGAGAGAGATCACAAGTAGGCAGAGAGGCAGGCAGAGAGAGGGGGTGGGAAGCAGGCTCCCTGCTGAGCAGAGAGCCCGATGTGGGGCTCGATCCCAGGACCCTGACATCATGACTTGAACCAAGGCAGAGGCTTAACCCACTGAGCCACCAGGTGTCCCTTGCTTATATTTTTAAAGGGAATGTATTCTGTTTTCAGATTATTGCAAATTTAATCAATAATGTTGATGTGGCTCTATTAAAAATGATACTTCTATAAAATGTTACAGAAAGAAAAAAGATGTAGATATTTAGCATTCTGGTTGTTGGCTAAGAGGTAATTTAACCACTAAGAACATTATTCCATTCCATTGTCGTAATATATTTGTAATATATATAGACAGATATATGTCATATACAATATATATTTATTTTCAAATTAATTTTATTGGGTCATAAATCAAATAAAGTTAAAAGCACTCATGTCTTAACACTTATGCCTAGTATACTTAGATTAATTTTGACAAATGTATACAGTTGTGTACACACTACCATAGTCATGATATAGAAAATTTTCATTACTCAGAATGTTCCCTCAAGCCCCTTTGTGGTTAATGCTCACCTCCTTACAAAAGCAAACCAATGATTTGTTTTCAGTGATTATAATTTAACTATTTTCAAATTTTACATAATAATAGTTTATACTGTGTACTCAGTGCCTGTTTTTTTTCACTCAGCATCTTTTGAGATACACCATCTTTTGAGATACTTATGCATATTAAGTACTTCCCTTTTGGTTGCTGAGCTGTGGTATGGATAAACCAAAATGTATTTATTCATTCACTTGTTAATGGACATTTGAGTTGTCATTTTGGGACAACTATGAATAAAGTTGTTAAGGACATTTGTTACATACAAATTTTGTGTGGACATATGTTTTTATTTCTCTTGTGTAAATTCCTAGGAATGAGATATTTGGGTTGTATGGTAAATCAATGTCAAGCTGTTTTCCAAAGTAGGACATTACTTTTTGAAAATTATTATTTTTAAATTTCAGCATAATTAACATACAATGTTATGTTAGTTTCAGTTGTACCAAATAATGATTTGATAATTTTCTACATTATTCAGTGCTTATCATGATAACTGTTCTCTTAATCCCCTTAACCTATTTCATCCATACCCCTGCCCACCTCCCCTGTGATAACCACCCATTTTAGAGATTTTAGAGTAGGATATTTTAGAGTCCATTTTCTCTGTTTCTTAAATTCCACATATAAGTGAAATCACATGGCAGTATACCATTTTACATTTTCATCAGCAGCTTATGAGAGTTCTAGTTGTTTCACATCCTTACCAACATTTTAAGACTTTATTAACCATGAAAAACATCTTTAAAAAAAGGTAAGATGACCCTCAGATCTAACACGCTAGGCTTTAATCTAGTAAGTCCTTAAGGCTAATGGTTTCCAAGGAACAAACTTTCTTTTATGCTGTGCAATAATAGAGGTTTGATACAAAAATAACTACACAAAGTGAAAAAAGCCAACAAATAAATTGGTATCTTCACAGCTAAATTCTTCACATTTCTGATATATATTAAAAAGGAAAATTGGCAAATATTTTAGGTTAAGTACCAATATTAAAAAAAAACTGAGACTAAATCCCTAGATTTACCAATTTCATAAAATAAAGTAACTTTATAAATTAAAATTTTATGAAATAAATATAATTTTATAAAATTTGTCAATCTAGACAATAAAAAATTTGCCCAAGTAACAGACCTATTAGGTGGAGTCTAGGGGCCACGTTCTAAAAAATAAATTTATGGACTCTAGAAAATAAGTTTATTGACACCATGAATAGCTATGTGAAGTGTTACTAGTATAAAATTGTGTGGTGGAAATAAAAAGTTCGGTGATCTTTGTCCTGAAGCATCAAAAATACTTGAAATGAGGACGGCCAAGTTTTAGTTTACCGTTGTAAACACATGGTAGAGATTGTGAAATCACAAGGAGCAGATGCTTTCTATTCCAGGTTCCGGTTTCAGGAAAGGAAGAGCTGTAGATGTCACTACAGTGAATGAGAGTGAGAAACTCTAAAATCAGCTATATTTCTCCAGATCCAGGGGTCCAGCTAACACACAAAAATCTTAGAACCAAAGAGCTGCATAATCCACATTTCCTCAAAACGATGTTAGCATTTTCTAAATCCTCCTCTACTGTGTCTGCATGCATTATTTGACAGTTTTCTGGGAATTTCATCAGCGCCACTTGCACATCTGTAGTACAACGTGTCTGTGCAGAGCAGAGTGCAAGTACCCGAGAAATCGGGCTCTTCAGGTTACCAGACCCGGTCATGCCTGGCGACTGGCAGGCGCAGTCCAGAAAGGGGGCACAGCGGCAAACTGAGAAAGGAGGGCCACTTGCAGCTGTTTGGGAAATGCAGCCGTCAACGTGGTCAGGGACGCAATGAAAGACCAGTCTTAAACGCCAGAAATGATTATGAATCGACCTCAAATAAAAGGCAGCAATTGTGAAGTCCCTGGATCATCTAGATCTGGGTGTTCCCTATTATGTCTGTGGTGTGAGTACAACATAGCAGCTGTATATATCTGGGAACACTTCCAGAAATGTTATCTCTGTGGTAGTTCGTTATAAAATGTGTGAAGCTAAAAATATAATCTATGAAGAGGAATCACAGTTAGGGGTTAACATTGTAGAACGACTACTTTGGAAGAGATCTTTTTTCCTTGAAGTATTAAGAAGTCATCATGTAATTGGTGCTCCTGCACATTGTGTCCTAGAGTGCCTCATTCATTGAAATCAGCATGAGGCCAGTTTTAAATAAAAATTAATTTTAAATCCAAATTTAGGAGGTTTTCGATCTCTGCTTCAATCTCATTACTAGGTATTGGGCTAAATCCAAATTTATAACATATCTTAAGTATCATGTAAAAATATTTCATCTGTAGATTAAGAATCACTTCATTTTCAGCAAAATATTTTGATGTAAAACTTTTGAATACAAAAGGAATCTATTTTTATTTTCTCTAATTTTTGATATCCATTTCTTCTGGAAATATAAAAATGGTAAAACTTTAAAAAAAAATTTAAGATAGGTAAATCTTACTAAAAATAAAATATGGCCATAGAGTTTGGAAAAACTAATATATTGTCAATAGATTGATCCCCCTTGATTTTTTATACTTAGGAAAATGTTCAAGTTTACTCCATGAAAATTACACAAATCTAAAGCAACATATGACAGATGAATGTGTAGTGATTAATACAAATGTTTCCTTAATGCATATTTTCATTGTCATTTAGCACAGCTTATTGAGCTGTGAATTACTAGTGAGGAACAACACATTCAACATGTTATAGTAATAAACTACTTATTATGGACATTTCCTATGTTTCCAGACATTCTGACTACCCTGAGCAACATTAATTCAAAAGACTAAAGAATAATCATTTGTTTTAACACTGTTAAAATAGTCAATTTGAAAAATATATTTTCCTGCCTAAACTTTTCCTAATTGAACCCATTTTGTTCTGATCAATAAATTTGTCTTTATAGTTTGCACTATAAAAATGATCTGGTGGAATATTAGATAACATCCATGACCATATGCCATCATTTTATGATTCAATGATATCGTAAAGGAATAAAGTTGAAAAATTCATAGTTATAAATTGTTTAATTTTAAAGAAAAAGTGATTTCTTGGTGAAATAAAGTCAGCCCTGCTCCTCTTAGAGAAAAAACTATGATGTCATCATCCCAATGTAAAGTCTGAGAGACTTAACCAGTAATACATGTTTGACAGTGGTCATTGAAACTTTATCAAGACAAGGACAATAGGTTGGGTATGAGCGGTGAGAAATAGGTAGTCTCACTGTAATGCACCCTTTGGAAAGCACTGGATATATAATAAGTGACACTTTTCATTATTCATTGTAATACAAATATTGATTAAATGACTAAATCAATTCAGATATTAATATAGCCCTTTCTCAGTAATTTTATTAGGCCATCTGTATATCTCAAAAATACATATATTTTGTAATATTTCAAATTCCTTTAAGCAATGTGTTCTTTTTTAGCCCTGTAATAATATAGATATTAACTGCCTATCTTAGAAAATGTGCATTTCATAGAATTAAAAATAAATCCGGGGCACCTGGGTGGCTCAGTAGGTTAAGCCTCTGCCTTCGGCTTGGGTCATGATCTCAGGGTCCTGAGACTGAGCCCCACATCGGGCTCTCTGCTCAGCGGGGAGCCTGCTTCCACCTCCTCTCTCTGCCTGCCTCTCTGACTACTTGTGATCTCTCTCTGTCAAATAAATAAATAAAATCTTTAAAAAAAAATTAAAAATAAATCCTTTTAAGAGCCTGTCTTTTTAACTATGTTAACTGAACATTAGGACTGTGTCATATCCTAAAGACATGTATAATAATATTATTTGTTACTACATTTGAAGGAATAAAATAATTTTGTCAGAAATATAATTTTGCCAGATGATGTAATAGGAATATTACCAGGAATTTAACATATTTGTGAAAAATCCTCACAATTGTTAGCTTGTTAAAAAATAAAACTCCACAAACTGTTAAGTGCAAAATACTGTGCTGGTTACACAGACGTCTGGGAGGCAAGTGTGTGTCCAGATGCCTCTTTTCTGGTTTATTTCATTTCTCGGGTCACTTCGTTGCAGGTATTTATTATGTTTCCAAAGTAAATAAGTAAGCCATTTCTCCTTCAGACCTTGTCCCCAAAATAATTTTTAAAAAATGACAGTGACACCATTTAGCTGGATAATAACTAAAACTGGACAAATAAGATATTTTCTCTTATTGGAGACTGTTTCAGTTGTGTTTAAAATTTGTGATTCTCAAGTTAATGAAAAACTGTAGAAATTAACTTTGCAAATCTACATGTAGAATGGGTAATTTTTCATTCAGAAAATTCCCCAAGTATAGAAGCCCATTTAGTACAATGCTGACAATGTCTGATTGACGCTCTCAATGGGGCACAACTGACAATCCCTCTTGTGTTGCCAAGTTTGCTAAATGGTTTCATATTCACCAAGAAGGACTTGTCAGTGGGTGTCTGCTTGGGATGGATATAAGGTCTCTGTGAGGTCTTTGTGTCAGTCTCTGTGGGGTATCTGTATAAGGTCTCAATGTGTCAGTGGAAGATCTCTGTGTACTGTCTGTAGATGGAAGTCTTTCTGTGAGGTTTTTATGAGGTCTCTCGGAGGCTGGATGAGGTCTCTGAGTGTTCATTTCCATATAAGGTTTGTATAGAAAGTAACTTTGGGAAGTTTCTGAGAGATTTGCTGTCAGGTCTCTGGAAAATCTCTGAAATCTGTGCTAGGTTTCTGTCTGAGGATCTGTGGGGCAACATGAGGTCTCTATGTGAGGTCTCAGTGTGAGGTCTCTGTGGGGCAACATGGTAGGGAGACACTGTGGAAGGTGTCTGTGTGAGAGGTCTGTTGAGAGTTGTCTCTGTAAGGTCTATGTGTCATCTCTAGTGGGAGGTATCTTTGTATGTTGTCTCTGTGTGAAGGATCTCTGTGTCTTCATTTCTGCCTTTACTGAACCTTATGGAAATCTGAACAGCAGAAGGGTAAAGGCACTTGTTTATTTTTTTGCTGTTCCATCAGCATCCTTGTCTGTGACACTTCTTCCAACAGGGGCCATGCGGTACCCCTCTAGCTTGTATTCCAGTCCCAGAACCCACATCTCAATGCTCCTGGAGGACCTAGCAGCAGCCAGGCTCAAGGTCCCCACTCTGTGCCACCCTCTCCTGAGCTCCCGAGGGCCTCAAGGTACTCTGTCTTGGGTTCCAATCCCTTCCCACAGGTCTTATCTCCATTTTCATTGCTGAGCCCCCTCTGGAGGCTGCCTCAGGAATTGGGGCCCAAAAGCAAACCCGGTTCTAGGGAGAAACCAGTGACACAATCAGGCCTATACCCAATCTGCTGCTCCACCGCAGGTCCCAGTCCCAAATGTTGGGCATCCTGATAGGCATAGGGGATAGGGCCCATTCTTTTGTCTTCTGGATCTGGAGTGTCTCCTGGAGCAAGACTCTCTACCCTGGGAATGATGCCCTCTGCAGCTGTGCACCGTGTACCATGTGTGGCACAAAGCACAGAATAACTCTAGAGAAGTTGCTTAGCAACCTTCTTTCCCATATGGATAGAGGCCAGAAGTGGAGAGAACGGTATACCACTCCTGGACTGCACTTCCCATTTTGAACAGGTCACTTTCATGCTCTCTCCAACCCGCTTTGATAAATCCTGTCTAATGTCTTCATCTTCTGGGCTCTGGTGTGGGCAAGAACTGGGAGCCAGACATGATTGCAGGCCAGTTTCTGGGCCTTTTAAGTCCCCACCGTTCCTTGAGGAGCAGTCCTTGGGTCATATGTTTAAGTAAAATTCAATAGACTGGGAGTCACAGCCCAAGTTTCCTGAGTCTTAGATTTTCCACCTATTGTCATCCCTTGTAGAATTCAAGAGGTAATGGTGTGTAAGCTTATTAAATATATTATTGAGATTAACCTTCCCTGATTTGCTTTGCTTCTACAAGTTGGGCCATCTGTTTTGGACATAAATGTGGCTTCCCTAAGTCTGTGATCTTAGAGCTATATGGTGGAGACCTTGATGGGGTATGATGATCTACCGGGCCCTTAACCTTTCCTTTACTCCAGGCCTTTAAATGGGATATCAGGGGGCTTTTAATTCACTGCACATTTATGGGTACCAAGTGCCACTTTGCCTTCTTCTTTGGATCCAACCTCTTCAATTTGTCTCCTACATCTCATTCTAAGTTCAAGTGTTTAACCATCAGATAGTAACCATCAGATAGTTACTACACCAGGTATACTCCTGTTCAGAACTCCTTCTCTGGGGTTAACATAGAAGGAAAGTATGTGACCCTTGAATATTCATTTAGGTGGAGGTGAACACAACTCTCAGCAACCTCCCTACTCTTCCCCACTTACATACACGTGGAGCTGGAAGTGCCACTGTCATCACTGGAAATGCAGGAAAGGCAGAGGTGGAAGACAGTGACACTGAACATTTCGTTAAAGCTAAGCTAAGAGGGTTTCATAGGGTCTATATCAACCCCAGATCTTTATCAGAGAAGGGGTTCTCAACGGCAAGTATCATCTATTCTTCACCAAGAGATCCAAGGACAAGATTTCTTCTGCTTCTGAACTTTAGGCCCAGTACCCTCTCCCAAATTTCTACTTGATTCTGACACTTCCTGGAGCCTGAGTGGAAATGTCCAGCCCTGTGATGCCTCTGTAAAGTTATCTCCTACAGCTTTATAAAATTCAAGTAGTAGAACTTTATAAAGTTTAAGGTAGAGTGGAAGCAGGAGATGGAAAAGTTGAACCAGATCTTGGGGTAAGTTCTTCATAGGTATTTCTAATCTTTTTAGAGTAGTTTTTGTTTGTATAATGACAGTATCATGAAAAGATTCAAGATAAGGAGCAAGCCCACAATGCCCACAGCCAAACACCCTCCATCTCCCTCCCTTCTAGAACCCAAAGCATATGCCAAGCACAGCACAAACAAAACAACCATACTACCCTCTTATGTGGGGAAAAACGTATATATTGGGGAATATTAAGTATTTGGATGTGCTAAAGAGAAAAAGTTTTCTCCACATGGACTTTTTTTCTTGGAGATATTTTCCTACCAGGAAAGACTAAAGAAGCATTTTATGGTTGACTAGACAAGATCCCTCCCTGAAGAAGACAGTGCCGTGGGCAGTGTTGATGGTGGCCTGGCACACCTGGCATCCTTGGCCCATACTGGCAGGGACTGACTGGAGACAAAGTCTTCTTGGGAGGCGTGGATGGGAAGTGCTTCAGGCCCAACTTCTCATCCTTGAATCTTACACTTTTCAAGGACTGTTGGTGTCTGGCCTGCCTTTCCCTGATAGAGCTACTTGGGTCTTTGGAAGTAGCTTGGTGACCGTGAGCTGTATAACTCATTATTCTCCGTTGCTCTGGGTAGAAGGGAAGTCTGTGGTAGCAGACATATCCACATACTGGGGCTTGGAGTTCCTGTTTGTGCTCCTTTAACTTTGTGGTATGAAGTCCATGGTGAATTACCATTTTGTCCTCTAGAATCTGTCCAACAGTTGTCATGAGTGCCTGAGCCTCAGGAGTCTCACTGGCCATAATTGATCTGCTTTTGACTGGTTCTTGGCTCTGGGCAGAGGCTATTACTGGCTTACATTTTTGCATAGCATTCTGACCTTTGTCTTTTTCACTAGGGAAAATCCATTGAAAAAAGCGCCTCACCCTTTTTCTGAAGAGGCTTTCAGGAGGACCCTGTTTCTTCTCTGGTGGGACCTGGATGTATCTACTCCTAACAGAATCTGTTATTCCCCTGACTGGAGCAGGATGACACATACACTCAGCTTGAGAGGTTCTCAATTCCTCAAACTGTTCTTCATTTCCTGAGTTGAGCCTCCTATAGTCCTCTCTTTTATTAGTAGGGACAGTCATCTTGCTCTGGCTCTTCCATGAGTCCTGAAGTTTAGGGATCATGGGCTCTTGCTGCCTTAGGCAGCTCCTTTGGTCTGCTATGAATCCATATAGCATCTGGGAAGGTACCGTGTCTCCAGTAGCTACTCTCTGGGGATGACACTGTGGCACCTGAGAAGCCAAGTTGTCTGCAGCAAGAAGCATGTTTGTAGAATAGTCTTGAAGCTGGTTCTCTGACTTTGTATTCATTTTGGACTTAAATTCACTAATCTCTTCATTAAGGGATGTCTCTCCAGGATCTTGGAAAACAGACATTCTAGAAAGATTTTTACTGGTATCCAAATTCCCCATATGCACATTTATGGTTTGGGATTTTGTGAGCCCATTGTTTCCCAAGCACATTGGTTCCACTGCCTCCCTATCCTTTTCAGTACTAAAACATTGCGATCCTAAGCTCATCTCCAGCATTGCTACCCTATGGCAGGGGTCTTGTGAGGCCCAATCCATAATCTCCTCTCTTGGCTCATTCCTGGCCATTGTTGAACTGGGACTCAACTCTAGGCTGTTCCTCTCAATGCATTCCACAGAACTGCTCTGCTGAGTGTTGCCCGTGAAGTTGAGTGTAAGGGACTGAGAAGGTAGCCTGTCCTCCTGTCCAATCAGAAAGGCTTTTAAGGGCCTCTTGTTGTCACCAGATGGGGCCCTTCCCAGCGCCCTCTGGATTTCCCCATGCATAGGTGAAGGAGCAAGGAAAGGCCTTTCCAGGGTGGAAACTGATTCTTCTATTATTGCCTTCTTTCCCAGACATGCCTGAGAAGGTTTTCCCAGGAATTCAGCAAACTTGACCATTGAGGGGGGCCCAGATACACAGGTGGCTGCTGGGGCAGAATCAAACTGAAGAATGGGTAAGGGTTGAACCTTTTTCAACTTAAAGAGATTTATGGGTTTGAGGACCTTGAGGGGTAGACTCCACCTGTGCCTCACCCAAAACCTTATAATATGTGCTTCCAGCACTTCTTTAATGTCTGGACGGAGGAAGGAAACCCTGTGAGAGGTGTTCACATATGGTTTCCAACACTTCAAGATTCCTAGATTTCTGATTTCCATGTCAGTGTTGGACTTGGGAAAAGCATGGTTGACAGCAAGACCGGTTTGGCGCACACTCATAGGCATACATTCACTGATCTGCCCCAACTTCCTGCTCAAATTGCGTGTTAAGAGGTTTTCTAGATTCTTATCTAAGCTTCTTAGTAAATCACTTCCTGAGTCACTCTGTGACAGCCCCAAGTCACTTTCTGACTCCTCAGAGCCCACTCCCTGAAACCTCATTAGTGAGTTCTCTGAGGCCCTGGAGATATCTTTTGGGACCTTCCCCAAAATATACCCCAGGCCCTTGCCCATGCTCTGGCTTAGTTGGAAACCCACTTTCTGTGTATCCTTGCTGCTTTTACCAGCAAATGTAGAGGGCTGTGAGGGTCCATGTTTACCCTTTGCCTGACATGTCCCTGGTAATTCACCCTGATGCTGCCTTAGTTCCAGAGACTCTTGGATCTTACGGGGCAACTCCCAACGGTGTTGAATGAGCCACTTTTGTAGGTGTTGCTCCAGTTGCTTACGGAGCTCAGGACTGATTGGAAAATTCTCAGGTAGGATGGAGACCACCCAGCTATCTTCAGGAAGGTTGGAAGTGAAGACACTAAAGACCTCTTGAGATCTTTTGATTACAGAAGATAAAGCCCCACTTTCTAGTTGCTCCTGCAACAAAGGCCATTCTGGGTGTTGAATCTCAGTTGGGATGAGAAATTGTGACTTATCCTGGGCTATAGGGCAAGATATTTGACAAGCTCTAATCTGAGGTGAGGAAGATGATGATAGGATTGGAAGAGAGGACTGGAGATGATCCTGGGTCAGGATCTGAGTGAGAGGTGGGTGTTGGAATTGGGGTATGGTTGAAATCAAGTGTTGAGATTGGAACCCCAGTTGGGATAGGGGCTTGGACTGGGAAAGCAGTGGAGATAGTTTAGGCTGCATTTGAACTGGGCAGGCACTTGAGATTCCATTGAATAAGAAAGAAGGAGACTGTAGTGCTGAAGAGCTTTCAGAGATCCAGGCAGTAGCCACCAGAGATTCACTGTGTAGAGAGGGGAGACCCCAAAAAAGTTGGTTATATTTCTGTTGTAGATGGTGCCCCAAAACCTTAGGATATGAGAGCTGCTGAGGACCAGGCAACTGCTCTGGTTTGCCTTTTGTGCTCCAGAAGTGTTGGGGGCTTTTCTGCTTAACATCCAGTGATTTCAACATATTTCCCAAAGAATTCAGGTGGTAGTCAGGACTCATTTGTTTTGGATATGATCCATCTTTTTCTTTTTCTTTCCAAATGTTGATCTTGATGCCCTCTGTGACTTGTATCTCCACGAACTTCTGGTCATCAGAGCTGAGCAAAGAGTGACTAGCAGCTCCTAGTTTGTCAGTGGGGTTTCCCCAGAATGAGGCCTCTGGTGAGTGGTGGGAAAGGTGTTCATGTTGATACTCGTAATTTGATGAGGTTGAGAGGCACAAGGCTTTGGCAGCGGTATGCCACCAGGACAGGGCTGAAATAGGACAGCTTGAGTGGCCAAGGCCTGAGGTGGTTGGGATAGGAGAAGCTGACCATGGGGTATGAGATGACTTCTGTGTAATGGTGCCCAGTGGGAGTGTCTTTGAGTCACACTGAGGAAGAGTCAGAATGGAGTCTGAAGGTTGTGGGGCAGAAGAGGTGGTCAGTGGTGGAGGGCAGGCCTCTGAATTAAGGGGACATGGAGGGGGAGGGGAAAGAGCAAGTGGCTGGGGTAAAAGAAAAGTCTTTGGTGGCCAAGAGACACTCAGAGATGAGTGGGAATGAACAGAAACTGAAGAGGTCTTTGGGCCAAGAAGTAGAGGGCGCTGGGTCAGAGGAACTGGGGTAGCCAACGAGGACATGGCAGGAACAGCAGCATCCACAGGCTCTCCGCATGGCTGGTGGACTCCAGCAGGTGCTGCTTTGTACATCTCACCAGGGAGATCTTGACCTAAGAGCTGATGAAAGCCATCCTTGTCAGGGAGCCTCCCCAGGCAGCTGCAGGAGACAGGAAGCACAAGCTGCAGCTAGAAGCTGACCGGGCAAGGTGGGCAGGGCAGGTTGGGCAGAGGTAAACACCTGTGACCCACAGCCCTCCATAACCTCCATGCTGACTTCACACTGCTCCTGCTATTCCTAACCCCAGAGTTTCACCCACATTTTGTTCCTGTGGCTCCCCTTCCCAGGGTTCCCTGTGGTCCCAGAGTCACATCATAGGCTCTGGGACAGAGAAGGATCAAGGAGAGGGGGAAAGATTCTTCACCTTTGCAAGAGTGAAATCAGGCTGCGAGCTCCCTCCAGTTCTTTCAGGCAATTTCTGCAAGCTGGAAATCAGGAAACTGGGTTACAGTGGTGAAAATAGGGGTCTAAAGGTTTTACAGAAGACTGAGTGCAATATTTCTTTAGGGTTAAAGTGTTGGGTGATTAGACTATGGAGCCCAAGCATCAGTGCTCAAAGCCACAGGATCCTTCACAGTGATGGCAAGGCCTATGATGCGGGAGTGCTGCACTCTCCTATCCGTCACCCCCTGGAGCCCTCACAACTGCCTCATTGGGGAGAAAGGGTAAGGGTCACAAAGGAATCTGAGCAAACTTAAACCACTTATCTACAGTTGGACTTGGAAGTTCCACCTCTGAATCCAAGCATTATTGGTCCACTACAGCCCACACACCCTTGCCAGGCAACACCCATTTCAGCCTCAGCACCTTCCTTCCAAGCACAGAATCTGGAAAATATATAGTATCTGCTCTCCTTCCCAGGACCCTCTTTGAGGGCTCTGTTTCCTGAGGGATGGTCTCTGCACCTGGCATGCTCAGAGACTGTGGAGCTGGACCCTCAGGGGCAAGAAGAATGAAGGATAACTTGGGGCATACAGGACTAAATGGCATAAACTTACCTTTCAAAGCTCCACTTTTCTTCTTACTCCTGCTCCTCTTCCTCAGTTCCACCTGATGCTAATAGAAAAGATGAAGGGCTGGAACTCAGTTCTCTCTTTTCTCTAGATGGTCTGCAAATGCTTACTCTTCATGAACACTATGAACAACTATATTCTACATTTATACATCTAATGGGGGTCTGTGGTTTTCTTTCCTTTCACTCATTTCTTTTCCTTTTACTCATTACTTTAAAGATTTTATTTATTTATTTGACAGACAGAGATCACAAGCAGGCAGAGAGGCAGGCAGAGAGAGAAGGAGGGGATGCAGGCTCCCCGCCGAGCAGAGAACACGATGCAGCACTTGATCCCAGGACACTGAGATCATGACCTGGGCCGAAGGCAGAGGCTTAACCCATTGAGCCACCCAGGTGCCTCCTTTTACTCATTTTTAAAGTGTATAAAAATATTTTAAATTTTTCTTCAGGACGCCTGGGTGGCTCAGTCGATTAAGCGGCTGCCTTCGGCTCAGGTCATGATCCCAGTATCCTGGGATTGAGACCCACATTGGGCTCCTTGCTCCGAGGGGAGCCTGCATCTCCCTCTGCCTCTGCCTGCCACTCTGCCTGCCTGTACTCTCTCTCTCTGACAAATAAATAAAATCTTTAAAAAAATTTTTTTTCTTCTTTGAAGAATGCAAACCCAGATTTTCTTTTTTTGTTTGTTTTTTTTTAGAACCTGATTCTTTTTTTTAAAAAGATTTATTTGACAGACAGAGGTCACAAGTAGGCAGAGAGGCAGGCAGAGAGAGAGGAGGAAGCAGGCTCCCTGCTGAGCAGAGAGTCTGATGCGGGGCTCGATCCCAGGATCCCAGGACCTGGGATCATGACCCGAGCCAAAGGCAGAGGCTTTAACCCACTGAGCCAGCCAGGCGTCCCGAAACCCAGATTTTCTATGTCAGATCACTATGGATTTCTTTCATCGCTATTCCTCTACTCAAAAAGTATACACATTCTGAGAACTACAGGTCCTTCTCTGCTCCATCAGATAAGACTCTGTTTCCCAAGCTCAGAGCCCCAATCTAGTCCCTTAGAGGCTCTTCAGAGATCAGCACTGCCTCCAGATCGGCTCTGACACAGAGGAAGAGCTTACCCGAGGCACCTGCCACAGGAAGGGGAAAGTGGCTGGTGAAACAATGCTTAGGAGTATGTCTTCCTGCAGAAAATGTATACAGCCCTCACTTTGTATACAGCCCTCTTTTGTATACAGCCCTCACTCACTGGTCACTGTTTGTGACTTTGCCCTGGAACCCTCTACAACACCTGGACTCTGGATCTGAGACCTTGGGATAGAAATTCTTGTGCCCTCTCTTACCCTTGCTGGCCTGGCTTGTCCCTAGAAGGATGATGTTCTATTCTGAGACTTCCTATCTCAGAAGTTTCTCAAGTGATTTAGAAACATGGATATAAGAGATAATCTCTACTGAGGTTTAGCCAAAGTTTCCTTACCTTCCTGGTGCTTCTATATTTCCTAGCTGGTGGTAAGGATGAATTACTCTGAAAGTAGGGGAGTAACAGAAGAAAGAGGCCAAGTCCGCATAGGAAAGCAAAGATGGTATCAATCACCCAGGAGGTGGGACTGGAGCTCAGCCAGGTGGTGCCAGTGCTTCTCAGAGAAAAGAAATTCTCCATCTTTGGAATCATGCTGCTGCCCTCAGGCAACTGAGCGCTGGGACAGAGCTCAGGCTTGCATCACAGAGCTATGGCCTTGTCACAAAGGGTTCCTGAGAATGGGGGAGGGAGCAGTCAGAGAACAGGCTGGACCACCACCCCTCCCCCACCATTCAGCCCCACAGAACCCTGAAACATCCTGGGCCTTTTAGATCCCTCCTTCCAACTCTACTCCTATGTCAGAGAGACCTTTGCCAATTTTCCATTAATTCCATCTGGAACTCAGATATTACATGGTTCCCTTTGTTCATTAACAATCTTGGCTTAAAGCCCACCCTCGAAAATCTGAAGTTGACCCTAGAATTTTGGCTATTTTCCAAGAAATTTTACTCTCAAGATTTTCTCTGTCTTCAACTCCAGCTTCCCATATGTTTTTGTCTTGTATAAACCCAGGTACATAACTTAAATTTCTTTTGCACTTATTTAGTTTTATGAATTTTAGTGTTTTGTCTCATCTTCAGGAAGACATACACAAAATAAAATAATTTATTATTCAAAATTCATAAATCAACGTATGAAAGTTATAGTTAAAACTTCAAGTGATATTTTTTAAGCTTGTAGTTTTTATAATTCTGAAGTTAGTAAAGCTTTAAACTGGACAAAGACTTTTGGGACATGCTGGATACACACACATATGCACATGTACACACACACATAACCACACTTATCCATTCACAAACCAATCCAGTATTTCCAAATCCAAGAATCCACAATTTTCTACTGGGAACATTTTTCATATGTTGTCTTGACCTGAATTTTTATTTCATTTTTGTCTTAGTTTTATTTTTTTCAAGTAAGTTTTGAAACATGTTATCTTAGTCCATTAGGGTTTCTATAACAAAACACCTACAGACAGGGTGGATTATATAACAAATTTATTTCTCACAGTTCTGGAGTCCAGGAATTCCACAATCAAAGTGCCAGCATGATCAACTTCAGGTGAAGTCCCTTTTCCTAGTTCATGGGCAAAAACTTCTCACTGTGTCCTCACATGGTGGGAAGGGGCAAGGTATATATAAGGAGATTCTTTTATACTTATATTTTTGTGTGTGGTGTAAGAAAGTGGCCCGGTTTCATTCTTCTGCATATGGCTGTCCAATTTTCCCAACATTAATTGTTGAAGAGACTAGTTTAAACTTAAGTAATTCCTTACTTTCAGTATGAAAGGAGTTAAAATCTTCTTGGAAAGATATTCAAATATACAGGAAAATTAACTATCATATATTCAGTTAATTTTTAAATTTAAATTCAAGTTAATTAACATAGTGTATTAATGGTTCTGGAGTAAATTTAGTGATTCATCAGTTGCATGTAAAACCCAGTGCTCATTACATCAACTGCCCTCATTAATGCCCAACACCCAATTAAACCATCCCCTGACCTGCCTCATCTCCAGCAACCCTCAGTTTCTTCCCTATAGTTAAGAGTCTTTTATCAGTTTCTTCTCTCTCTGTTATTATTTTATTTTTCCTTCTCTTTCCTTATGTTCATCTGATTTGTTTCTTAAATTCTACATATGAGTGAAATCATATGGTATTTGTCTTTCTCTGACTTATTTCACTTAGGATAATACCCTCTGGTTCCATCCATGTTCTTGAAAATGGCAAGATTTCATTCGTTTTGATGGCTGAGTACTATTCCATTGCACTCTGCACGCGTGCGTGTGTGTGCACGCACACACACACACACACACAATCACTTCTTTATCCATCCATCTGTTGATGGACATTTGAGCTCTTTCCATATTTTGCCTATTGTAGACATTGCTACTATAAACTTTGTGGTGCATGTGCCCTTTCAAATCACTATGTTTTTAATCCTTGGATAAATACCTAGTAGTACAATTGCTAGGTTGTAGGGTAGTTCTATTTTGAACTTTTTTAGGAACTTCTATACTGTTTTTCAGAGGGGCTGCACCAGTTTGCATTCCCACAAACAGTGCAAGATGGTTCCCCTTTTTCTTCATCCTCACCAACATCTATTGTTTCTTGAGTTGTTAATTTAGCCATTCTGATTGGTATGTTACTGCAGCCATGGTAAAAGAGGTTGCTGCCTGTGGTCTCCTCTAGGATGCTGATGGATTCCTATCTCACCCTGAGGTCTTTCATCCATTTGGAGTTTATTTTTGTATATGGTATAAGACAGTGCTTTAGTTTCATTCTTCTGCATGCGGCTGCCCAGTTTTTGCAACACCATTTATTGAAGACACTCTACTTTTCCTTTGGACATTTTTTTCTGCTTTTTCACAGATTAGTTGACCATAGCTTTAAAGGTCCATTTCTGGGTTCTATATTCTATTCCATTGATCTATGTGTCTGTTTTGATGATTACAGCTTTGCAATACAGCTTGATATCAAGAACTGCAATGCCTCCAGCTTTGGTTTTCTTTATCAACATCCCTCTGGTTCTTTGGGGTCTCTTTTGGTTCCATACAAATTTCAGAATTTTTTATTCCAGCTCTGTGGAAAATGCTGGTGGTATTTTGATAGGGATTGCATTGAATGTGCAGATTGCTTAAGGAAGCATAGACATTTTAATATTTTGTTAATTATATGTCTTCTAATTTATGAGCAGGGAAAGTTTTTCCATTTCCTTGGGTCTTCCCAATTTATCTCATAAGTGTTCTGTAGTTTTCACAGTACAAATCTTTTCCCTCTTTGATTAGTTTTATTCCTAGGTATCTTATTATTATTTTTTGGTGTAATTATAAATGGGATTGATTCCTTGATTTCTCTCTCTGCTGCTTTATTAGTGGCGTATAGGAATGCAACAGAAAACTGCGGGTTGATTTTTTATTCTGTGACTTTGTTAAATTCCTTTATCAGTTCTAGCAAGTTTTTGATGGAATCTTTTGAGTTTTCTATACACAGTATCATGTTGTCTGCATAGAGAAATGTTTGACTTCTTCTTTGAAGATATCAATGTCTTTTATTTCTTTTCCTTGTCTGATTGCTGAGGCTAGGAATTCTAGTACTATGTTGAACAATGGTGGTGAGAGTAGACATCCCTGTCTGGTTCCTGACCTTAAGGGAAAGTTCTCAGTTTTTCCCCCAAAAAGATGATATTAATTGTGCATCTTTTGTATATGGCCTTTATGATGTCAAAGTATGTTCTCTCAATCTCTACTTTGTTGAGGGTTTTTATCAATAAAGCATGCTGTATTTTGTCAAATGCTTTTTCTGCATCTATTTAGAGGATCATATGTTTCTCATCCTTTCTTTTATTAATGTGGTATATCATGTTGATTGATTTGCAGATAATGAGCCACCCTGCAGCCCAGGGATAAATCCCACTTAGTTGTGGTGAATAAACCTTTTAATGCACTGTTGTATCTGATTAGCTAGTATCTTGTTAAGAATTCTGGCATCTGTGTTCATCAAGGATATTGGTCTGTAATTCTCCTTTTTAGTGGGGTCTTTGTCTGGTTCTAGAATCAAGGTAATGTTAGCCTCATAGAATAAGTTTTGAAGTTTGTCTTTCATTTCTATTTTTTGGAACAGAAGAATAGACATTAATTCCCTTTTTTAATGGTTGGGAGAATTCCTCTGAGAAACCTTTCTGTCCTGGACTCTTGTTCAGGTTGTCAAGTTCTTCCTGGTTCAATTTTGGGAGTTTATATTTTTCTAGGAATGCATCCATTTCCTCTAGGTTGCTTAACTTATTGGCATATAACTGTTGATAATAGCTTCTGATGATTGTTTCTACTTCCTTGGTGTTAGTTGTGATCTCTCCCTTTTCATTCATAATTTTATTAATTTGAGCTTTCTCTC